>DWKL01000296.1:0-20527 GCA_018249415.1 Phareas burnsi | reverse complement strand
TAGGTCGTTATATTTGTAATTCGTAATATTTTTTATATATGTAATAAATATTTAGTTTTTTAATGTTTCGTGTACTATAACATTATTGTGACAGAAATTTTGAAAGAATAGAAACTGATGTGACAGATTTATTCTTAACAAAAATAGTAAAACAACATGTAAGATAATAATTTATGTATTAGCATTTTATAGCAATTTACTTTTAAACACTAGAAGAGCCCCTCATTTTATAAACAATGTTATTAAGTAAGTATTTACAATATATGAAACTCTGTAAAAATCAGTGTCGAGTGCTGCCCTCTGTACCATTAATTCATTCTGATTGGCAACTAATATTATTTTTGGAATGTGCCCCAAAATGGGGTTATTTCCATATGAATTGTGTCAGCGCGCATTCTGTAGTAACGTTACGGATGGCGCTACTTCCTTAATATGTAATTAAATAGTATATTAGTAATTTGCTGCTTTAGATACATAATTAAATCAGTATATTAATACGAGAATATCAGATATCGTACGCTTTTTAATTTGTATTAAATGGAATGAAACTTCGGTTATTCAAAAACCATTGTTTCAAAGATTTGCATAATGTGCGTAAAATGTTACAAAAACTTATATAAACAAATAGATAGCGTTATTTCGCACGGTATTTGTCTATTTGGCCTTGCATAACATTTTTTTTTAACAAAATAATTCACTTTTTTTGTTATTACAGAATTCAATTAGCGTTTAAATGTAGTATTTTCCTTCTTAAATTAACATAATTAGTTGAATTTCGACCATAGACAAATTAAATACTATAAACGAACTAATTAGTAAAATCATCAATTTATTATTGTCCCATTGTTGGGCACGGGTCTATTTCCAGAATGAGAATGATTAAGTCATAGCCCACCACTGCCCAAATGTGGATTCACACACACATTTCAGAATTAGAGAGAAAATTTACAGATGTGTAGATTTCTTCACGATGTTTTCCTTCACTTTAACTGTGAAGGAAAACAATAGGCAAGCGATCATAAAGTAGTAATACGCACGTAGCTGAAAAATCAGAAGTGCCTGCGGGAATCGAACCCCAGACCCTACGTGAGGCTGAAATCTTACCACTTACCATTATCACTATATAACTATAACTAGTAAAATAAAACCACCAATAAGTCCTCCACATCATTATGTATTTAAGTTAAAACATAAAAACGGTATATATTACAAGTTCTTATTTCTACTTCATATAAATATAAAAAAAAAGTATTTAATAAAGGTTAGTTCATGAATGCACACAAAATACATATTAGAGAATAAATTAATAAATATTCAGTTTCAACACACTTATGATAGGTGGTAGAATATTTTACATTTGCATCCGATTACATTTTGCAGTTCTTAAGCTAGAATGCGCGCGGCGCCCAGCGGCTTGCGGCGATCGTAACCGATCAACGGAGTTAAGCAACGTCGGGTGCGGTCGGCAGTTGGATGGGTGACCGCTAGTGGCTAAATTACAGGCGCGCCTCCGTGCTTCGGCTGACACGTCAATCTGTCGGTTCTGGTTGTTATCACTGGATAACAGTCGTTAATCCTTGTTGGAGGCCTCGAGGGCGGTTTGAAAACATTCGACACAGGTTGGCCACTAACCTGTATCTCCACCTATCCCCACCACCGCCCTTACGATCCGCCGCAACGCAAGTATTCCAGTTCAGTCCTGTTTGAATTCTGTGTTGGTCTGCAATGACCACTTAACAGATGTACGTTTGCTGCTCCTCTTCAAACATAAAAGAAAATACTTAACCAAAATAATATAATAAATTCGTCACAAAAGTATCAATAAGTATTTATTTACATAACATATTGAAGAATAGTCTTTTATGGCATAGACGTGGGTAACGAGCATGTAGCCTGGTTTTAAGTGGTCACTGTCCCCCATGGACATTTATAATCAACTAGAATCAGCACCAAGAGCTTACATGTGGTCGGCCACAGATTTGTCTCTATCCCCGAGAACTGTATTGGAACATTTTGTATGTAAGAAGACTACCAAACGAACGTGTATGATGTTAAGTGGTCACTGCAGCCCATGTACACCAACAACAGGTAACAGGACCTTTATCTGAGGTCGAACGTAGACGCGTCACTCCCGAGGACTAAGACGGTCGCCTCGCTTGTAACAATCCGACAGCCACGCCTCTCGTACCGACATAAGAAGCTTCACGGTGAATTGTGAGGGCGGTGGTACTTCCCCGGACGAACTATAGTTCTACTACTTATCGCCTCAGGTCAACATCTCCTTTATCACACCCTTCCAACCGGAACACTGTAACGCAGCTGTTGTAACTCAGAAATAGGTGCAGCATTAGTTCCTCCAGAGTTAGACAACTGAGGGCTCTACCACCTTCATACCAGAGTATTATAAATGATACATAGTCAATAGGCATTGACTTACAACACGCATGTACCTCTCCCAAACGCTTTTCAAATCCGCTTCCCTGAAAATGGACACTACAATTAGTCAAATATTATCATCATTAATCATTGTCTCGGTTGGAGAACTGTGGTTGTCGGTACACTTACAGCGAGGGGGACCGTCACAGCCCTCAGGAGTAACACATCTACGTACGACCTCAGATAAGGCTTTAGTCCTGTTTGGGGTTAGTTGTGGGTGTCTATGCAGTGACCATTTAACATTAAGTGACCACCATTTAACATCAAGTAACCTAAGTATAAGGTGACCTCCACCACGTGTTTGCCACTCCACCAACATTACAAAAGCTCATTGTTGTCTCGCAACTGGACACCCATCTCCTGCCCAGCATGAAAGGGGTCATAGTCAATAGTCCACCACAGTCCAAATGCAGATTGATAGACTTCACAAACCCTCGGAAACTCTTAGACATGTAAATTTCTTCACCATTTCCTTACATATCTATATATACAAATGTCTTGTGAGCACCATGCCCAAACCCAAAAAATCAGACCCAAAACTATCTGTGTGTATATTACCTCAGAACATCCATTTGCAACGCGCACTGCTCGTACGCACAGAGGAACTGCGCCAAGTCGGTGCGGGGCCAGCTGCCCAGCCTGAGGGGCTCTATACATCTGAGAACAGGTCAATTTATATTAATACCAATTAACTACCCATCCGGCTATGGTTTGCCCGCTTTGAGTTTACCTGAGCCAATGTTTAATCAAAGTAAATAAAACCTTTTACTTTCTTTCTCCCTATATACATATATATATTGAAGAGCGTCATTTACGTAAGTCAATTATATTAATTATATTATTATAATATAATCTCTAAGGATACATTAAAAAAAAACATAGCTTTTCAAGAGTTTTGAGGAGATGCCAGACATACAGGCAGCTACCTACATTGTCTATTTGGATAAACGAGTACTACAATACCTCTCCAGGAGATCGATGAACAGCGAACGAAGCTCTCGGCCTCTGTGCAGATTGCAGGCCACGCCCACTAACGCACGCGTGTATAATCTGCGGGCAACATATAGCTTTTTACGTTTATAGTTCTACCACCTATTTGCTGCTGTCTTACCAACTATTTGATAGACTTTCATGATCATCCACCCATTCATGTCCCACTGCTGGGCACGGGTCTCCTCTCAAAATGAGAAGGCTTAGGCCATAGTCCACCATTGGCAAAGTGCTGATTGGAAGACTTAACACCTTCGAGAACCTTACATATAACTCGGGTTTCCTTACTATGTTATCCTTCACCGTTAAAGCGGGAGATAATTAATTTCTAATACGAACGTAACTTCGAGAAATCAGATATGCGTGCGGGATTCGAACCCCGGACACCCAGCGTGAGGCCGAATTCTTAACCACTAGACTGTCACTGCTTGCTCGATATACTTTGTAGTTAGAAGTAAAAACCTGTAGTACATAGATTACCTGAAATTCAATTCGAGCTCTTGGTACGATTTCTCGAGCAACTTCGGTTTTAAACGCATGCATATCAAACTGGAACAAAGAAACAAATTGTAAATTTATATTGTATTTGTAAATTCTCTCACCGTTGACCACAAAATTATAGCTTACATTTATATTTATGTTTGTGGGCGTGTAGGTGCACAGAGTAAACTACATACATAGAGAGAGTAAGTACGCGTGATCCTGTCACCACAGCTAAGTACTGCTTGACGCAACTGCCATTCGAACGACCTGTCGCGGTTGGACACCCGTTCTAACAGATTCCTTAATTTATTTTTTAACATTGTTAAAACGACCTATCAGGTATAAAGGTAGTAGAAAAAATAGGGATCTCATACCATCTGAAAGTAACTTTTTGACATTTAAATTAAATAAATAAAAAAATAACATTCTATTCTATCTGTGTCAAACAGTATGAGAACGACAATCTTAAAGTGTCCTTTATGGTTATCTATAAAAGGTTTCTTTTATTTTGTAATAAAGTTAAATGTAAGTTAATCAACTTTGTGTGTGCGCGTGTTGATGCATGTGTTTGCCCAGATCCGTGTGCGTATATTTCTTTTTATGCAATTTTCATTCCGAGATGTGTGCCCAGCGATGGGACAGTAATAGGTTGATGATAATGATGATGATGATGGTGGTGGTGATGGTGGGGCAATGGTGCTGATGTTGGTGGTGATGATGGGGCGATGGTGATGGTGTTGGTGGTGATTGCAGGGGTGAGGGTGGTGATGGTCGTGATGGTGGTGATAATGATGGTGATAATGATAGTGATAATGTCAATGTTTTGTGGACAAAAGGGATACAAACTGCTTATGTTCCTTCTCCTTGTCAAGAAGAATACGCAATTCCCGGAGCTCCAGCAGGAACTCTCGGTCCATTTCTGTGTCGTAATATTCCGGACCTGTGCAGCTGTAGGTCCAACTCGTCATTATCGCCTGGAAAGTATATACTAATTTTTTTCTTTTTGAAGAGTAACAAACGAGCGTGTAAGTCACCTGATATTAAGTGGTCACCGCAATCCACGGCACCCACATCTAACCTCAAACAGGACTGAAGCCCTATCTAAAGTCAAGCATAGATACGTCACAACGCCTGCGAAGTAGGACGGCCGCGTCGCTGTATGTCTACCCGGCAACCGCATCTCTCTAACCGAAACAAAAAAAAAGCTTCACGGCGGATGGTGAGAACGGCGGTGGTACCTCCCCGGACGAACTACAGTTTTACCATCTATTAATAAGCAATAGTCATCAAAACATACCTGAGCACAGTGATAGAAGTCATTGAAAGATAGATATTGCAATTTTCGCTTCGCCGTTTCGAATCTCATGCAAGCTATGAATACAACGGCACCGTATTTTCTGAAAGACGAAATATTTGATACAGTATGAGCAAACACACGGCTAAGACGCAGTGGCCCAGAGGTTACCATACCGGTCTGACACGCAGGGGTTCCGGATTCGACCCGAAGCAGACATCTAAATTATGAATTTAGATTTCTGTTCTGGATCTAAGTATTTGTGTAATCATCTTGCTCATATTCGCTCATATAGATATTCTAATGTGGGCCTATGAGAGTAGAATGCGTTTTTTTTTTTTTTTTTTTAAGATAAATTAACATTGGCAAATGTGGAAGGAAAATGGAAGGAATTGGGAGCTTCGTTCAGAGGTACGGAGGGGGAGAGAAAGAGGTAGAAAAAATTTAAGGCCTCGTTCATAATTAAGCAGGAACGGAGAAAAAGGAATAGAAACCAATTGGGATTTCGTTCAGAGGTAAGGAGGACAGAAAGATAGAGATTAAAAGGAAGAGAGAGGCAAAAAGGAATTGGCGGCTTGGTGCGGAAGAAAGGAAAAGAGCAAGAGAAATAGAAAGATTGTTGACGTGAATTGGAATCTTCGTTCAAACTACGACTGACTCACTTGGCCAAGGGTTCGGATATGAGGAAGGTCGTGCGGATGTTCGCGACCACGTTGCCTGGCATCTCCTCCACGGTTTTGAACACACGGCGCACGTTGTCGAACTGCCGCCGACAGCAACGCAGCGGCGCACCGGACCGTTCCGCCACCTGGGTTCAGGCTTCACCGTTATCAGGGTTCCGTAGCCAAGTGGTTCCGTACGCAATTCATCTGGGGAGATACTTCGGTACACACGTAGTCATTGGGGAACTCCTTCAGGTACGTACCACTGCAGCCGTAAAGCAATTCTGTTTCGGTCGGAGAGGTGTGCTTGCCGGTACACTTGCCGCGAGGCGACAATATTAGTCCTCAGGAGTGACGCATCTACGTATGATCTTAGACAAGGCTTCGGGCCTATTTGAGGTTCGATGTTTTCATCATCATCAACCCATTAATCTCCCACTTCTGGGCATAGGTCCCCTCTCAGAATGAATAGGGTTAGACCATAGTTGATAGACTTCATACACCTTCGAGGACTTTGCAAAGAACTCTCAAATGTGTAGGTTTCCTCACGATGTTTTCCTTCACCGTTTAAACAAGTGATAATTATTTTTTCTATCTCACCTCATCTAAATCCTTTCGATGTCTTGATGATAATTTTCTACCAAGCAACTCTCTTATGACAGCATCGTCCAAGTCATAATATCTGTAAAAATAATACCATTAAAAGAATAGTTCTTTTTGTGTATATATATGTATCAAACGAGCACGCGGTCGATCTGGTGGTAAGTGGCCAGTGTGTCCATGGACATGTGTCCATGGAAATAAGATTGAAGTTCCACCTGAGGCCAGCCAGTTCTATCGCTACGCCTGAGAACTGGGTAGTCAGTTCTTATTTTCTTTTCATCACCATTATTGTGCTGCAATATACATTATAAAATACTTATTTTTATGGCCACGGCCATGTAGAATCTATACTTATAATAAAGCTGAGTTTGCTTTTTTTTGTTTGAACGCGCTAATCTCCGAAAATACCAGTCGGATTTGAAAAATATTTTTGAATTTGATAAGCTATTTATTGAGGAAAATCTTAGGCTATGTAACATCACACTACGATTCTTATGAGCGGAACTATTAGCATGCAAAGTTTAGACAAAAAGTATGCGAAATGAGACAGAACACGCGAATACGGGCGCGCGGTGTGGCCTGTGGTTCTTATTCAAGTGAACAAAGTGGCGAGCATCAGCTAGTAGTTTTATAATATAAAAAAAATTACTTTTCTATCAACATTTGCTTAGTGGGTTCGTCTATTTGGAAGATCATCTGCTCTGATAACTTGGATGGAACAGTCAGCAGTCTCTCCAGAAGGGCGAAGGTCCTGGAAAAAATATAAGACAGGCATGATGAATACTATGTCTCGTACATCTTCATATAAATCATCTCAGATTGAGATGACAGCATTGATGACCCTTTTTATATCCAATACGAATTAGTGGAGATAGTTTCTTTTTTATGTGAGAAGAATAGCAGATGAGCGCGCAGGCCACCTGATGTTACGCCCGCACGTATCCCTGATTTTTCAACGTTATGTGCATATTACAAATTAATTATCACTTATTTTAACGGTAAAGGAAAACATCATGGGAAAACATCATTTGAATTTTTTGAAAATTTTCCAAGGTGTGTGAAGTCTACCAATCGGAACATTGCCAGCGCAGTGGACTATAGCCTAAACCTTCTCCTAAAACCTAAGGGAGACCCATGCCCAGCAGTGGGATATTAATGAGATGACAGTCACTGGTCCAGCTCCTGACCACACTTGACATTGCTAAACTTTAGAAATCGGTTACTATTTACACAAACTGGGAGCTATGGGCACTTTAATGGAGATACCTACCTATAATGATCCAGCACATCACTGGCAATCAGGTCCACTGTTGCACCAGTGTTCTTGGCAACTGCTCGCTGGTTCAGAGTGGACACTGCTTCACTAGCTGCAGATAACATAACAGATGTAATCACTGAACTAGGACAGTGATAGCCTATTCAGAATTTCAACCTCTGATTTTGAGGACTTATATGCTGATATTGGAAATTGTTTATCACTTATTCCAACAGTTCCAAGGAAAACATCATGAAGAAATGTACATTCCTCCATTATGTTACAGCTGTGTATGTTTACATACCTGAGAAATAGTTCTCAAAGGCGTGTGAAGTGTATCAATCCACACATGGTAGACTCTTCACTGGCTACAGTAAATTAATACTGTATTATTTAAACGGCTCTAGTTAGTCCCATATCAGCATCTCCCCATCGCAAAACCCCACAATGGATGAAGCATCTGCGTCCACTGGAGCCCAGCCCTACACAGTTTTTATTGCATATTCCTTTTTATATTGTATGTGCAAAATGTGAAATTCATTTGCTCCTCATATATCTTTAATGCTATATGTTATAGGGGTCTTAAAAAAGGAGCACCTTTTTATAAACATTCCATACTCTCCTTTAAAGGTGGCGATGGTAGTGAGTCCTCAGATTTGCACTTGGATGTCCCGGCTTATCTTTAAGTTTGGTCATAGACACAAAAGTAACTCTGCAGTACCTAACAATTTCTGACAGAATCTAATCTAGCTATTTAGCTGCTCCGAGTGAAAATAATCCTTGTCGCCCTTTACAATGACCCCTTATAAACTCATGAGCATAAGATTCCAGAAACAGCATAGTGCAATTTTTAACCGTCTTAATCTTTAATGATTTAACGATTTTACCTTCAGGACACCTCTATAATTTTTATAACATTTTTTTCTCTTTGTGCAACTACCCTCAATTTTGCCACTCTGGGCAATGGTGCGGCTCACCCCCTTAGATCGGGCTTTGACTCCTAGAATTGATGCCTTGATTGAGTCGCCTCTTAAATCCACAGAAAGGAAATTATACTATTATAGGGATAACCCTATACCACCACTGTATACCATACGAGGATTTAATAGAAGTATATAATATGAGGTAGAATTACTCTTGTCCAAAATTTAAATATTTATAAGAGCTTATCAGTAAGAAAATTCTAAGGACAGTATCGAATTGAAATTCACTTACAGGAACAACCTTCGATCCATAGCTGGTAAATCTCGGGGTCTATTAACGTGAAATTACTCACGAAAACATCTACTTCTGTATACATTATCCTGGTTTATTTTGATTTTAAATTGAATATCAAAAACCACTAAGATAATAATTAGAAACTTGGTTTGACATTTGACAGCCGTCAAACACAGATTTTGATGTTCATTTTTTTAATAGAATATTGACAACGAGTCCTGAACTAAAGTGACAAGAAGAATAATAATAAATAGTAATCACAGAAGTTTTAATTAGTGGTATAGCCATACTTCGTTCGGAGAGGTACCAATGCCGATCTCATAAGTCGCCGTGAAGAAATTTTTGTATTTCGGTCGGTGCGGTGTGATTGCCGGGTACACTTACAGCAATGTGACCATTTCAATCCTCAGGAGTAACGCATCTACGTGCGAACTTAATACTTCAGTCTTATTTGAAGTTAAATGTCCCAATCATAGCTTTATATGTTTTTAGTACATACAAGTTTCTAGTGTCAACATATTGACACTAGTCTACACTAGTAGTACACTGGTCAAGATTCCGGTCGCTTACGCTGGGTATCCGGGGTTCAAATCCCATACGCACCTCAAATTTTTCAAAATTGTGCCTATTAGAAAATAATTATCACTTGCTTTAACGGAGAAGGAAAACATCGTGAAGAAAGTTATACATCTGAAAGTATTTTGTAAAGTTCTCGAAGGCCTTTAATCCGCACTTGACCAGCGGGATAAATTATGGACTCTCATTCTGTGAGGAGACGAATGCCCAGCTGTGAGACATTAATGGGTTGAATGATTACAGTTGAACAATAACAGACGGTAAAATGTTGAGAATATATTTATTTTTATCACAATAAAACAATTATTCCTAAACTAATATATATACAAATTGTACTAATTATATTATTATTAAATAGGAATAAACGAGTTCCACACTCCACATCGTTCAAGCAACCTTGAAATGTGGGATATACTTTGCCCAGCTGTGGACTATGTTAATGAAAATAAGTAGCTATCGATGTGGTCACTGGCTGTTTAAATGTTACTGCCCGCTATGGGCCTTTGTAAACATCCCCAATTAGGGTTGAAGATATGCTAAATCTATCAGAACAGTAGGTGTGGGTATTCTAGATGACCACGACCCTCAGCCACGAGGAGTCGACTATAAAGAGTAAATCTAACAAAACGTACTTGACCTGATAGGCGCTGGCAGCAGGGTGCAATGGGGTGCACTTGCACCTCCTGGCAGAAAAGAAAATACATAGAAAAAACTATATATTTTTTATTAAATTACTGTTTGAATAAAAACTTAAGGCATCTAAACTGCTGTCCAAATTTGTTCATCACATTGTCAATAAATTAAGTATACTTCCCTACTCTTTTCCTGTGAACACTGAGTGTGTAGGTTGCTTAGCCTTGCATTGCTATGATCTATATTTTATATTTTCTTTGTTAATAGTATAGTATGTAAATGCATATACATTTCTCTGTAAATTATCATGACGGCACCCATGCCTGACCCCATCTGAGATGCACCACAGATGCATTGTTACTATTAACAAAAAAAATAAATAGATTATAGCGATGCGAGGCCAAGTGGTATGTGCATGCTCAGTGTTCTCTGGAAAGAGGAGGATACTTCCCTCTTTGTAAGGAAGAATTAAGCCCAGCGATGGGGCAGTAAATCATTGATACTGATGAGTAAATATTATTCATAGAATTGGAGGAAATCCACCAACCTACACTGGCTTAATATGGTGGACTATGGCCTTAACCCTTGATTTTAAGAGAAAATTGATGATGATGAATAAAAATCGTACTAAGTGTGTAGCATCTACCAATCCACACTTGCCCAGCGTGGTGGATTATGAGTTTACTCCCTCATTCAGACCGAAGATCAGTGTCCAGCAATGGTACAGTAATTAGTTGATGATGGGTAAATTTTGTTCTTAGAAGTGTCCGACATCTATCAAACAAGACTTAGCCAGCATGTTGGACTATGCCGTCAAACCTCCTCATTCTGACAGAAGATCTATATCCAGCAGTTCGATAGTAATAGGTTAAGAATGATTAGCAAGTGTTTTTAAAGATATGCTAAATCTATCAGAACAGTAGGTGTGGGTATTCTAGATGACCACGACCCTCAGCCACGAGGAGTCGACTATAAAGAGTAAATCTACCAAAAGGTACTTGGCATGGTTGACTATGACCTTAGTTTGTTATTCTTCAAAGGACAATAATGGATTGATGATATAATGATTATAAAGTTTAATCTGTATTTTGATAAAGGTTTTGATAATGCAGTTTGGTATTGAGCATGTCATCTTCATTCATCTTGACTATCAGAGGTGGAAGAAGAGCTCCAGCTACTGACCTGGAACAACAACCATACCATATTTTTATTTTTTTTTAATATTTGAAGGGTAGCAAATGAACGTTCAGGCCACCTGATGTTATGTAGTCGTTGCAGCTCATGGACACCCAAATTTAACCTCAAACAGGACTAAAGCTCTATCTGAGGTGGTACGTAGATGCGTCACTACTCCTGAGGACTAAGATGGTCGCCTCGCTGTAAGCGTATTTACAACTACACCTCTTCAACCGACAAGGAAGCATACCTTAAAAACTTCCCCTTGTCAGAAAAAACGCCCTTGTAGGTATGCCGTCTCATCTAAATGTATACACTATCTTTGGTATTATGATACTGCTTTGAATGCAAGAGGGACCCTCTTTTACAAACCTGCCCTCAGCGTTGAGGAAATTGAATGTAGAACAGGCGTGTTCAGTCTGCAATAATTCTATGTTCAATTTAGCTTCCTTCGCTAATCTGAATACTCTATTCAATGTACTGCGTTGATTTGATTCTAGGCCGATCACCTGGAAATTAACATGTGCAAATTCAATTAAGGCATCCACGACTTCAGGTTGATCGTCTAGAAATTAACATAGATTCAATTAAAATATCCTTGACTCTAAGCCGATCACCTGGAAATTAACGTAAATAAATTAAATTAAGGTGTCCTAATTCTAGGTCGATCAGTTGGAAATGAACATAAGCAAATTCACTAAAGGTGTCCACATATCCACCTCCATCCGCCTTCACAATTCGCCGAGAAGCAATTCTCGTGTTTCGGTTGCAGACGTGTGGTTGCAGGACACTGAGATGACCTCGTTATTCCTACGCAGAAGTGCCATATGTAGGTAGAATCTCAGATAAGGCTAAAATTGTGTTTGAATATAGATGTAGGAGTCCATGAGCAGTAGCGATCACTTAAATTAGCTCCCGAGTACTACGATGATCGCCTCGCTTTAAATGTACCCGGTAACCAAACCTACCGGAACCGGCAGTGGTACTTCCCCGGATTAACTGTATTTCTGCCTATTATATTGTTATTTCCTCAACATCAAAATATAGACACCCGGCGTTACATTTGTCGGTTCATATTAGCTAGCTGTAAAAAGACTGAAAAGATATTGATGCAACTTTTACGGGTTCCATTAAATTACTGTTTCGATGCAGAAAACTC
This sequence comes from Phareas burnsi, assembly GCA_018249415.1. Lineage (NCBI taxonomy): Eukaryota > Metazoa > Arthropoda > Insecta > Lepidoptera > Hesperiidae > Phareas > Phareas burnsi. Next base: position 8,042 of record DWKL01000296.1, on the reverse strand, counting down.
ACCAGTAAATCTATTTTCGGTTCCAAAAGCTTGAATAATCTGAGGGATCCTGCTGTTATGTCGTCCGAGTTTTTGACTTGCCAGGATAGTACTGCCCTGTAAGCAAGTGATAATATTTTTCTATACTATTCAAAGTAAGAGTTTCCACGTCTGTCGATTGTCGCGGGACGTCCCGATTTTCATGGGTCCATTGACACATATTAAATAGGCCTTGATAGAGACTCCAAATGTCCCGATGTTTTGAAATCTTTGTGGTGATACAATTGACTCTAGCGCGGACAAGCCTTAATAGATAATCCTAACCGTCCTAACTAATATTATAAATGCGAATTAAATTTTGTATACTCGTTATCAGGCGTACTGAAAAGGACAAGGACAAAGCTAGTTATTATTATAAATTATGACTCACCTAGGAAATATTGCCATGGGCCCCAAAACTGATATCCCATTGTTCAATTTGAATCCATACTGTGGATAAAACAAACAATTTTTAATCATGAATTGAAAATATTTCTTAGATTTACGAATAAAATTAACTCTGATTGAAGGCATATTTAATAATTCTGAATGGAAATATGTGAATTCTACCAATCCACACTGGGCCAGCATAATGGACTAGGGCCTAAACATTCTCATTTATGTTTCAAGAGTAGCAAATGAGCGTGCAGGCCACCTGATATTAAATGATCACTGCAACTTATGGACACCCACAGGTAACCTCTAGTTCTATTTGAGATCGTACGTAGATGCGTCACCACTCCTGAGGACTAAGATGGTCACCGCACACCACAAATTCTCATTGTTTCCTTGTGGCTTGTTTGCGTCACTACTCTTCTCATTGAATTGCGAGGGCAACTAAGACGAAATAATGTCATCAATCTTCTATGTAATAATAATAATATATACATATACATGTATATAAAATGAAATGCAGTGCGGTGTTTTTTATTTATTATATATATAATAAAACAAATATACTTTTTAATTAAAAACACCGCATAGCATTTCTAAACCGTTTTTAATTATCGTTGCTGTTAACAGATGTACATTAATGTTTAAACCTTAATCCTTAAACCTTATCTTTAATATATAGAAGGATTAGCTAAATGTGTTACTAAGCGCAAAACGCTAGAAGAATTGAACTAATTTGGGTTATTTTCTTTTCAAATCTTTCCAGGGAATGTTGGGTATGTTCGGAAATGGAAAAAAAATTGTAAAAGTGTAAAAAGAACACTTTTCTTTTCCATTACAAATTTGTTACTAAACTAGCTGTCAAACATTTGAAGTTAATCAAAAATATTATATCTATTAGAATATGTGGCAGACCAATAGCGTTCAATAGGACAAAATCTCTGGAGTCAGTTACTAATGAAATATAAACTTTGCACTTACTGTGCCATAAGAATCAATCATCAGCCCAAAGTCTGGATCTTGATTGATTACTCGCACAGTGGTTTTACCTTCTCCATCGTATGCTGCTTTGGCCTTGTGACGAGCACTGGAACAATAACATTGTTTGAATACTAATTCATATCATAGGTGACGCAATTGTTGTGTTTCAGTTGGAGAGGTGTGGTTGCCAGCTACAATTAAAGCGAAGTTGTACCTATCTTATACCATATCATATCTAAACCATCTTAGCCTTCTAGACTAAGAACGCATCTATGTACGACTTCCAGTGCAAGATGCAAACTGAAAGACATGATAGTCATAAAGAACTCTGTCCTTTTCTACATATACCTATGAACACTGATATGTATCTTGACACAAACATCCACAAAAATTATAAATAATTAGCTATTCTTTTTTTAATATAATCTTAAACAAATTGTTATCTTTATGGTGTTGTTAATTTTATGTTTTCTAGTAGTTTATTTATTATTTTAATTGTTGCCATATGTGAACCTTTTTTTGGTAAAGAAGTTAAGATGATAAATGATAAGAATAAACCTCCTCCCTCTTCCCAATGGTAAGAAGTCACTCCTGGATGGATTCATCATAGGATTGAAATTCCACCTGAGGCCAGTTATCCATCGCTACCCTTGAAGACTAAGTTTGAATTCCTCATGTAAGTTCTAACACCTTTTACATCTTTTAATACATGTAAAACTTAATAATTCATTTCTACTTGAGTGATAGGATACAAGTGTATTAGAAATTAATGATCATTTGCTTTAATGGTGAAGGAAAGCATCGTGAGAAAACCTACATGCTTGAGAGTTTCTGTGAAGTTCTAGAAGATGTGTGAAGTCTACCAATCCACACTTACCAGCATGGTGGACTATGGCCTAATCCTTCTTATTCTGTGAGGAGACCAGTGCCCAGCAATAGGATATTACTGGGTTGATGATAATGAATGTTTAATATATATAAAAATTATGTTGCTGTAACACATTATGTAGCAGAAAAAATACTGCCGTCATGATACAAAAATATTTACAACTGCTTATTGTTTATTTATTTATAGCCATAAATTATTTAAATTATTTATTTTATACAATAAATAATACAAATAAATAAATAAATTGTCACAATGGCTTTCAAATCTCCTACTTAATTTTTGCATTTCAAAATACTCTTTATTTTTACTAGTTGTAAAGGATTTCTAATTAGTCCCTAAGAAAAATGGAATTAATATTAATGAAAAAAATTATTAATACGAATGAAAATAACATAGGTACCTAAAGGAAGAAATAGTACCTAAGAGCCATATAATTAAATAAAATAGAAATTATAATGATAAAATATATTACTTAGAAATTATTTCTAACCTTAATATTTGTGGACTTCTAGCAACAAAGCTTAGTTGCTTTATTCTATTTGCGATCATTTTGTAACACTTAGAATATACCGTATTTCGAGATTTGCTTATAATTTGCAATAAACTAATCTATATTTACTTTATTTTTCTGTTCTGCGTACATAATTTTACTGACATTTGATATGCCAATGAGTGACATACCATGACGTTTATGACATTAATATTTAGTTTTTAGATGATATGTAAAAGATTATTCATTATCGTACAGCTTTTTTTGAAGTATCACTATTTGATATTCAATTTAATGATGATTTGATTTATTTTGCAAACATATTTCTTTATAATTGTTCCCGTAAAAACATTGACATATTCTATACTATGAAAGTAATTTAATAAGCTTAAGGTTCATATAATAATAATAAAATATATTACGTAGTTCATAAGCTAATTCAGTTCGATTATCGGGTGCTATATTTGAAAATGAGAAATAATATTCTAAAATAGCATGCGTAAAACGAAGTATACATCAAATATGACACTTGACAGTAACCGGCTGACATTACCGCCATTACGGCACTGCAGATGCGCGGAATTTGAAAATAGGAGCCGCGTGATTGATTTTCTTGCCTTGACTTAAAGATTTATAACTAACGTCTTCCAAACCGCTTCCATCCACGTTAATTCTACTGTTCTGACTGAACTGAATACTGTTCAAGTAGTTTTTTGTCATTTCATAATACTTCCTTCTATCGTTATCGCTTAACAGCTTAACTTACAAGTTATATTTAAAATTTATGTAAATATGTTCGTAAGAGAGAGCGTTAGTGGTTCCGCAGAGTTAGTTTACAGTCCAATTGAAAGTAACACGCGGTATAAAAGTGATTATAACCTAGATATGTGGCAGGAAATGAAGAAACGTTGGGTTGTATTCGGCGTGTTGCTTTCCGTGGCAGGAGCAGTCGCCGCACCGAAGCTGGGTGCTCCCGGAGGCAACTACAATGCATGTTCACTTGTAGATCATTCTAGAACTCATTGCACCTCATTCGGCCATGTAATTGAACTTTTTGACACTATTTTCCGTTTGTAAAGCTTGATTAGAACCTGCGGGAGAGTTAAGTGGCTTGTTACTTGCCACTCCAATACTTTCTGAGTCAGTACTTTGAAATCATTCTAGTACAGCAATGACAATACTAGAGACCATAGCAATGTTCAACTTGTTAAAATTTGAGTTCCTTTTAGTGTTGGTCGTAAAAAAAGTTGGTAAAAAAGCAGTAATAGCCTAGTGGTTATGATTCCGGCCTCTCACGCTGGGTGTTCGGAGTTCGAATCCCATACGCACCTCTGATTTTTGGACTCTTGTGTATATCAGAAATTAATTGTGAAAGAAAATGTGAAGAAACCTGCACACTTGAGAGTTCTCTGTAAAGTTCTCGAAGGTATGTGATGTCAACCAATGTACACTTGGCCAATGTGGTGGACTGTGGCCTAATCCTTCTCATCCTGAGAGGAAACCTATGCCCAGCAGTGGGACATTAATGAGTTGATGATGATGTGTTGGCCACAAATATCATGGATTGGCAACTTGAAATAACCATCAGATTAACTGCTTTCTTCACTATTTAAATTTCAGTTTAGTTCCAACTTAATCATGTACATGTGGCTCCCAGTTGGACTCAGTTATATTATAATCTTATAGATTTTAAAGTTTATAATTATGATCTATGATAAAGCATTAATTTAACATCAGCTGTTTACTGCCAATTATTGCAGCTGAACTAGCCTTAGTTTCAATTATGATGATATATATTTTTTATGTGTAAACAGTAGCAAATTAGTGTGCAGGCCACCAGATGTTAAATGGTCACTGCAGCCCATAGACACTCACATTTAACCTCAAACAAGACTGAAGCCCAGTCTATAGTTGTACGTAGATGCGTCACTATTCCAGTTAACTAGATGGTCATCCCACTGTAAATGTCCCCGACAACCAGACTACAACCAAAATGAGAATTGCTTTACAGCAGATTATGCAGGCAGTGGTGTTACATCCTTTGTTGAATTATTGATATAAGATAAGTAGTAGGAATTATTTGATAGGTCAAATATTTTATACATATTTAGAATTACAAAATATTACTTTCATTGGATTTAGAATTATCTTAAATATGTTTAACCAATTATATCACTATTCTATTTATTAAATTAGCTCACTGCTATAAACCATTTCAAAATATAGATTTAATTTAGTTTATTTAATTCAATCATACTTTAAAATGAATTGCACACTGTTGCTTACATACTTTCTATTTAACAAACTATGGCATGGGTACTAATACTGGAAACAGCTTGCTTTATTTTTTGTCAAATACAAATAAATTTATAATTATAATTCAAAATGGTTACTGCGTTTTTAAGTACATATTGAAAGACTATGATAAATTGATAAATATGATTTAATTTAAACTAAATCTTAAAAGGGTATCTAATAGAATTATACTTAGGTAAATCAAAGTAGGTATATATTTAATTAAGTAATATAATCAATTTATAAATAATAGTTTGTGATCTTAAACACAGCTAATAAATAATTATAGAAAAACCATAGATTGTCTATTAACTATATGAGCTAATGATTGGAACTAACTTGTTATTTATTTTAGTAAAACAAAAATTGTAATTTAGGAGTAATTAAATAAATCAATTTACGGGAAAACGCAATGAAGCTTTCTATGAATAATACTTAAAGCGTTAGTTGTTTCATATCCTAAGATCCAGGTTGAAATACCAGCCAACAGAATCCGATGATGAATTTATATGTAGTCTTAGAAATTTCGTGATAAGGAATAAGCTTAAGTTTGATAGGTGATAGAACTATAGTTCGTCCGGGGAATTACCAGTGCAATCCTCATAATCCGCCGTAAAGCAATTTATGTGTTTCGGTTGGAGAAACTAAAACTTCAGTTTTGTTTGAGGTTAGATGTGGGTGTTCATGGGTTGCAGTGACCATTTAGCCCTAGCCCTAAAACTGTAACAAACAAGTAAATAAACAAAAAAAATGTTTTAAAAGAGTAGTAAGCGAGCGTGTAGGTCATAAGTAAGTGCAGTTCTCCCGAGGGCACTCGCCTCGCCTTGCAAGTGTACGAATAAGCACATATCTAAACGAAACAAGTATAGCTTCACGGCAGTGGATTAGGGGTCGTCCATCAATCACGTGATGTTTCTTCCCCTCCCCCCGGCTCCTCTATGTCTTACGTGGAGAGATTTTAGACTATTCCAGCCCCCACCCAAAATCACATATATTTTTTGTACAAAGTATCTTAAAAAGATCAGTATATTATCTTTAAATACAGGTATAACCTAATTTAATTCTGGAAAATTAGAATTGTGATGAAAATGTCCAGATAGACATTAATTATTTGATCATAAATATATCGCGTTCATAAATAAATACATGTGATATCTCACTACACCCCCACCCTCCTCTTGTGATGTTTCCTTATTTTTCCGAATCCCTTCCTTTCGACCCTCACATGACTAATGGACGCTCCCTTATGAGTCCACAAAGAGTTGAAGTATAGTTCTACCGCTTATAAAATCTTAATATTAAGAGTATTTGTAGTGAAGTAATAGCCGGGTTAAGATGCCGCCTTCTCAAGCTAAGGGTCCGGGGTTCCAATCCCGCACGCGCCTGTAATTATTCGAAGTTATTTGCGTATCACAAATTAATTATTACTTGTTTTAAGGGTGAAGTAAAACGTCTTTGTAAAGTTCTCGAAGGTCTATGAAGTCTAATCCGCATTTGACCAGCGTGGTGGACTATAGTTTAACCATTCTCATTCTGAGAGAAGACCCGTGCCCTGCAGTGGAAAATTAATGATGTGATGATGATGATGATGATGATGATGATGAATATTAACAGAAATGAACTGAGGATTACTTTTCCAGGTCTCCTGCACTCCGAATACCTTCTATACCTACCCCTTTCCTACATATATTATACTATAGGCTGCTACCACCGCCCGTCTGTCAACACACGTTGGAGGCTGTATGTATTGACTATTTTCCACGCTCATGTTGCCGCGCCGGCTTTGTGTCTTGTCACCATATCCGCGTTGAAGGATGCGTCACTTGACTACAGGGTTATTGAAGGGTGAGTACGGTCATAGATATGGGTGTACTGGGTTATTACTGTGGAATGTGGTTAAACAGATGGTGCACTGGGTTATAAAGGGGAGGATGAATATAGAAGTGTGTGTACAGAGTAATTGAAGGGTGGGTACGATTATAGATATGGGTGTACTTGGTTATTCTAGTGGAATGTGTTTATAGAGACGGTGTACCGAGTTATAAAGAGAAGGATGAATATAGAAATGTGTGTACAGGGTTATTGAAGGGTGGGTACGGTAATAGATATAGGTATACGGTAAAGATCGCTTATTAACAATTTGTACAGGTTTCTGTTTTGTCTTTCTTGAACATTTTCCATGTTTGGTGTACAATAAAGAGTTATTGTATTGTACTGTATACTGAGTTATTGTAGTGGAGTGAGGGAACTGGGTTATAGAGGGAAGGATGAGTACCGGCGTAGAAGTGTGTGTACATGATTATTCGAGGTTGAGTAGAGATATAAAAGTGTGAGTAAACGGTTATTGAAATGTAAGTACATATATAGAAGTGTGTGTACATGATTATTCAAGGGTGAGTAGAGATATAAAAGTGTGAGTAAACGGTTATTGAAATGTAAGTACATATATAGAAGTGTGTGTACATGGTTATTGAACGGTGAGTAGAGATATAAAAGTGTGTGTACTTGGTTATTGGAGGGTGAAAAGGATATAAAAGTATGTGTACGTGGTTATTGGATGGTGAGTAGAGATATAAAAGTATGTGTATAGGGTTATTTAAGTGAAAGTATAGATATAGAAGTGTGTGTACATGGTTATAGCCACTTTATTCACTTGATAATTTCAGTGCTATGCTAGCGAGCGCTGGTACCCCATGTATCTGGTTGCCACTCTCATTCCATCGCGAAGGCCACACACCAGCGCTGGTTGCAGCCAACTACGTGGCAGCACTGATCATTGTGCCTCTGAGCCATTTGTTACTGGTGAGTTCTATTTCGGCTTCCTAGTTCCGTCTCACACGCTGGGAACCAGGGTTAGAATACCCCAGGAATCTCTAATTTTATTACGCGTCAATTAGAGGAAGGGTGCGTCCAGCTGTGGAGCCACTTCGGTGCCCTAAGCGAATGATGAAAGTCTCTACATCAGTTGTAATCCCG
>DWKL01000295.1:0-20551 GCA_018249415.1 Phareas burnsi | reverse complement strand
AAGAGAACATAACAATATGTTTCATAATAACAGTAGTCACCTTAATTTTAATACCAAAATATAAGGATAAATATAAGGATAAATAGGCTATACTTCAATAAAAACTCTATATAGTAGGCAGTTCACAGGGAACTGTATTAATTATTACAATAAATTCGCAGACCATATCACAATTCTCTCTGAACAAAAGTTTTAACGAGCCATTAATTAAGCAAACACTATGTAAAAATCGTATTAGAGAATAAACGATTAGTTAAACGGTAGCAAGTGGTATTCAATGTCTCCGGTTCAATTTGCACCATTTGTTTAAATTAATATTTGTTTATTACATGTTTTATGGAAAAAAATATGTTATTGAGTTTCTTTCACCGGTCCTTTAAAAGGAGGCATCTTGCGAAGCGGTGGTGGAATTGTTGACATTCCGAAATTATTCTGTTCAGATTCAATCTACACATATTGTCAATCACTGGCGTAGCTAGGTAGCCGAGGGTCTGGTGCAATGAAGGGGGCCCTCACAAATCTGTTTAAGTTTTATCAAGTCAAAATGCTTTAAGGGTGCAGAGCTACTTTGTCATCAGCTCTTTATCTTCTTTGAAATTTGTTGGGAATTCCCGTTTATTTTTCAAATGAGTTGCCATGATTAAAATCGTGTTGCTGTTGCAACTTATTTTATTTATATTCTAAAATTGGTAGAACTTTTCGTTACTTCAATCAGAGGTTTGCTGGTCAGGGCCCAGGGGCACCGAGAGCTTGGGGGCCCCGGTGAACCGCACCGGCCGACTTCCCGTAGCTACGTCACTGGTGCTAACTCGTATTTCTTCGAAATCCAAGACAAAGAATATTACTTGCAATTTCGACTTGGTTTATTTCCGCCTTCTTCAATTTTCCCGTATATGTGTCTAAAGTATACTTCCACGAGCTTTATTTACCCGTTATGATTTCCTGGTACTATATTATATTTCATAGGTGATCGAATTATCCGGGGTTAGGTTCTTCCGGGGAAGTATCACCGTTGCTGTCATAAACCGCCGTGACGCATTTTACGTTTTTCGCTTGGAAAGGTGCGGTTGGCGGGCGCAATTATTGCGAGGCGACCATCTTACTCCTCAGGAGTAGTGACGCATCTACGCACGACCTCAGATAGAACTTCGGTTTTCGAGGTTAGATGTGGTTGTACGTGAGCTGCAGTGATTGCTTAACATTAGGGGATCTGCACGTTCGTTTGTTACTCAAATATTTAAAAAAAACTAACCTCTTTAAGAGTTATTTGGGCTTATCATTATGTGGAGAGGGAGTACTTATACACTTTCACGTAAACGGAATTGTTATCGGATTTCTCATTATCGGGATAAATGTCGAGTTCATCAATTAGTAAACGTATTAATAATTTTATTACTATGCATAAAAAGTATGTTAAATGTAGCTATGAATTTCAAATGTTTTTTTCAGAAGACAGTTTTTGAGAGGAAACAGAGTTCATTTGTTTTAAGGGCATCAGTAAGCTTTTAATCAATTTAAGGGTTTACTGAATTAGTAAAAAATTAAACAATGCAACTAAATGCCATTTCTCACCCTGTAACATAGATGTATATCAATCACAAACGTATATATAAGTAACATTTAATAAAAAGTAACATAAGAGATTACTTCGCAGCCTGTCTATTAATAGTTAGAAAACCATAAAAAAACTATAAAGCACGTTATCTATGTAGCTTACACTGTAGGAAATTAATAGTTACTTGTGATCTTCGATACTTGTGATAATTGGTTATTTTGTATGTTTAATGAACAGATTCATTATATATGATTATTACGATTGATTACAGACAACAATATAAACCACCCAAACGCTCCTCGCTCTGAATGTTTCCGGATCTGCAGACCAGCATAGATAATGGAAGCAAAGTATATTATGATTTGGTACAACTTGTTGCCAATTGTTTGCTTTTGGTGCGCGATCCCAATACTGGAGTTGCTTTGATCTCGCCATTAGTGGGGCACACTGTTGGTTGTATTACCGACTAAAATAATCAACAACAGGCACAGAGCACTCGCGACGATACATACTGTTCACAAATACATAATGAAGTGTGGTTGTACCTCACAGCCACAACAAGTCACGATGCTGCATATCATTAATGAAGATTAGCTTCAATTAATGTGATCCAACTAAGTTGTTGGCACTAGCAACGCGTTTTGGCGTCCATAAAATTAACATGAGACGGTTACATTCTATTCGCTATCGGTTACACTGTGCAATAAATGCAATATATGTTTTTCACCGGTTTACGAGATGTAATAATCATATCTCATTTAAAACTGAGGTAACATTTATAAATAATATTGACTTATTATTTTTCGTTACATTTCATAATGAAACACATTTATTAAATTTTTCAATTATATCAATAATACAAAATCGGGAAAAAAAAAACATTTTTCAAAAGTTTTTTTCTCTTGTTACCGGTCTGCCCAGTATCCTTCTTAGATACTAGCAAAACTTCGAAGGCGTTCCTCAAACTGACAATTCTTGGTGAAATCTTTTGCTGTGTGTTCGCCATTAATAATTATTGATATATATATATGGTGCAATACTCAAGTAATGAATTTTTTGTCATTTTTCTCAACTCTACTGAGCTGTATAAGGGCCTATTGTATTAGGTATAACAGCAAAAAGTAAATAATTTGAAAATAGGTAGAAATTGTAGTCCTATTGATTTCGGTCTTGATGCTTCAGGCTGCGCTAATTTGCGTAGTTAAACTTTTACAAAGACTTATGAAAGAAACTGGAATAATAATTGTATGGTGTTTGTTATTGCTTGGATTATTATTCTACAATTAAAACGGCGCACCGGGCTCGAATAAACTAGTGGATACATTTTGTACGATACATCGTTATTGTCTCTGTACTTACACTCACGAACGAACGTCCAAATACGGTTTTACTTTTACAAAATCAGCACAATCTAGTAATTCGGAATGTGACCCGACACATCACACTGCGTATCCCCGCGCGCCCCCTCGGCCGACGTCCGGGCATTAGTCAACGTCGCCGCTAAGCCGACGTCGAAACAAACACTCATTTCATAATGGAAATTATGCCATTTTTTACAACTCTCCCGAGCTACGTATGTTGGTTGAAAACTGGAGCTCGTGTACCATATGTTAGCCTGAATACACTTTTATATTAAATGTTATATGAATTACATTTTTTATTTAAATTCTGTTGTTTTTTAAAATGCCGTACCTCAAAAGAAAAAAGAAATCCGTATAGGATTTGTTGTTCGTCTGTCTGTCTGTCAAAACCCTCGTCAGACAGACGAATCGATACAGTATACAAACTTTTTTTTTATTTATATTTATACAATATAAAATAAAATACCTCAAAAATACTTTAGATTTTTAAACAAGATATTCGACTGTGCTGATTACACAGCATTATTTTAATTAACTTCAGCAAAAGTGCTATTATTTCACTTTTCTTTTGGACAGCGTTGTTAAAGTTATTGGAGATAGAGAAGTGCTGATATCACCAGAATTATCACCAGAATAAATGTAGAAAGAAATTATGCAGTGTATTCAATGATAAGTGGTCATTGTCGCCAGCGGATATCGGTTACTGACTCCCAAATAGGTTCGGAGTCCTGCCTGAGGTCGCCCACAGTTGCTGAGGTGTAAGTTCGAACGCCTTGTGTTTATCTCTCTTACAACGCATTGTTACAAGGAAAGAAGAAGAAGGAAAACAAAAATAGAATGGAATTTTAAAAATCAAACGGGATACAAATGTCCAACTAACAATTAAATTTATTATTAGATAATTATAAAATGAACAAAGCTAACGAAGCGTGAAATGCTCAAATTCATCCTGATCACTGACTCAAGCCAATTTCTTCGGTCACTGATCTTTTGCTGATAAATTGCTCGGATAAGATTGTTACAAAGTGAAGAAAAAGCTGAATTATCTTATTCAGTTCAATTGTTAAATAAACTTATAAATTCCTCGTCGGGGCCGTGGGGCGGCACGTCGGTGATTTTCAAGAACTGGTGTTTTACGATACCACTTTTAAGACTGAAAATATTTACATTTCTGAGCAAACTTACTTCGGAGTTTTATAATAACACTCGAAATTGTAGACATTTACAATTGTTTTGATTGTAATCTCAACTTTATACAATTGCCAAACGTTAAATGTCTAATAAAAATTGTTAAGCTCAGTTGTAGAACGAGAAGATCCACAAAGCTAATGTGTACGTCGGTCGCGAATACTGTTGTTCTTTGCATTAATTCAAAACTGATTTTCATAGAACTCTATTTGAGCGAAATTCAATTTTTTAATCTGAAAGTATTCATTTTAGATCTTAATGGGGTGTCAGATTGTAGCTGGGGGGGAACGAATAGGAGTGAGCAGGTGCGGCTTCGCTCTGAATAATATTAATATAAAAATCATGATTTTCGAAGCAGTCTAGTGGTTAAGGTTCGAGCCTCTCGTGCTGAGTATCCGGGGTTCGAATCCCGCACGCTCCTCAGATTTTACGAAGTCATGTGCGTTTTAGAAAAATTAATTAATAAATTTTCACTTGCTTTAACCATGAAGGAAAACATAATGAGGAAACCTAGACAGTTCTTTGTGAAATTTTCGAAGGTGCGTGAAGTCTGTCAATCCGTACGTGGCCAACAAGTTGGACTATGGCCTAACCCACTCAATCTGAGAGGAGACTATTGCCCAGCAGTGGGACGCACTCACGAACATCTTTAATCAACTTAACTGAGAATTGAAAACATCTTATCTTAAGTAGTCCCTGCTGCTCGTGGTTATCTGAAACCTAAACTGAATAGGAGAGCTGCTCTATAGACTGAGAATAAATTCAAGGCTGCTCTACGGACTTTAAACCAGAACACAGCAGTGCTACACCGCTGTTACAAGACTGAAATGGGAATGGGTGGTAGATAATGGTGGTGGTGGACAGGACCAGTGGATGGTAGTGGCGGAGCCGCAGTCGAATCACAAAGAGTTCTACCATTTTTAATAGCAAGTCTGTCTTTTAACAGAACACAGGACGTATTATGAGCGATAATCGAGTAATTTTCGATAGAAGTCGTACGTACGGTATGTAATGGAACCGCTTATCCGATACGAGGCGAAATGGCGCGTATCTTATCGGCGGCGGTTACGTGATTACGGCTCATCACTACCGCCCCGACATCACAGGCTGGAACTTTAAGTGAACATGAGGCTGCATTGAACAACGCCCAGAGACTCCTGTCTGAAGTGCTACGTTCTTTAACATTATTTGATACCAGATTTTACCACAATCATAATGGATATAATTTATATTAGTCACTATCTTTCATTCATTTTCCATAGACACTAATCAGTTTCAGTGTCTGTGTCGTTATATAGAAGAGACAAATGAGCATGTAGTCCAGTTGTTGGTATGTGGGCACTGTCACCCATGGAAATCCGTAATGGCCGTGAATAGGAAGGTCGGCCGCAGATGCGATTTCTTCCCCGAGAACTGTGTTCGAACGTCTTGTTTTTGTATTTCCCTCATCACATTCACCATACTCCAAATCCAAATCAGAACACACTAGCGTTTAATGTAATTAACTTTTAATTGTAATAAAGGAGAAATAGGTGGCTATGATACCCCCGAGGTTAATTCACGTAGGATGCTACCACATTTATATATATAGATTATCTACAGATATCTACTTAGCAACTGATAAATAAATAAATTTATTATAAGCACATAATTTAAAAAAATCTGAGGTTTGAAATCTGAACCCCGGCCGTCATGTATGGGAGAACCAAATTGATGTCCTAGGACAACCCAGTGATAACTTAATACATATTGCTTTTTAGAAATATAACGAATTACATATTGCTGCCGTAGTTATATTGGTTTTGCATATTGTCGCAATAATAATAAGAATTTAAGTTAAATATAAATTCCCAATAGGTTTTGCATTAAAACGATACCTTTGATATTTGAAAATACCTTATTTATGAAATTCAGTATTACATTTTTCTACGAACATTTGAAAGCGGTTACGATCTAGGGGAATATTAAACACATAAATCCGCACTACCGGGGCCGTCCCCGACAGCTCGCCACACAAAAGATTTCGCTTTTCAATTTGAGAATTTAATAACATTTTCTCAATACGCAGCGTATCGGCTCCGGTTGCACTTACGTATTGCCAAACGCCGTGCAGCCGCTCGGGTGCTGCAAAGGATAACGCAAAATGAATTTTGCTGCAAAATAACATCTGAATAATCTTATCTTTTTTAGGTTAATTAATTATCACTTGTTTTAACGGTGTAACATCGTGAATAAACCTAAACATCTGAGAGTTCATTTTAAAAGTTCTCGAAGGTGTATAAAGTGTACCGATCCGCACATGGACTGTGTGTGGTGCGGTGGACTATGGCCTAATCCTTTTCATTGCCATCAGTGGGACTTCAGTGGGTTGATGATGAATCTTATTTTATTTTTTAGTAAATAATTTTCCTTTTAATATGCGAAGGTAGAAATCAATTCACGCTTGTATTTTTATGCAAGTAACAAAGCATATGACGTTAACAAAAACGATACATGCAAAGATGAAATGGAAAATGATTGATGAAGCTCATCAGCGCCAGTACTACTAGTACTTGTATCTAGGGATGGCGGTGGCAGCGTTGCAGTTGGACTATAGAGACTTCTGGCTCTACTCTCAGAAGAGGTCCTCAATTGCTAGTTAGCTTATAAATTGTATTCAATACAGATGCTGCGTGAAACTTACAATATATAATATACATTGCTTTTGACCATAGTAGTAGTTACTATACAGAACTCCAAATATTTACATCGCGTTGTAGAATGAAAAAAGTTTTCATAGAATACTACATAAAACATAATGCACACAAAACAATTTTAAGTATCGAATATGCATCAGCGCAGTTGCTCTAAACACGAGGGAAATTTTCTTTTCAATTTGCGAATTGAACTGTAACATATTCTCAATACGCGCGTATTGCGTCTCGCTTCACTTACGTATTATCGAACGTAACGAGCCAGCAGTTGCACTACGCTGATGTTGCTACGACTTTCACAAAAGTGCAAACTGAATTTCGGCGTTGGCTTTAAACGCTGGGGTGTTCGAAATATTCAACAGCTTTGCGTATAGTGCACTATTAGGATTTTTATGTAATAGAAGCTACGGAGCAGTGATAGCCTACTGGTTAAGATTATGCCCTCTCATGTTGAGCGTCAGGTGTTCGAATTCCGCACGCGTTTTTAAACGTTAAATGTGTATTAAAAATTAATCATCACTTGCTTTAACGGTAAAGAGAACATCGTGGGGAAATCTCCACATCTAAAGAGTTCTTTGTAAAGTTGTCGAATGTGTCATCTATCAATCCGCACTTGGCCACCGTGGTGAATTCTGGCCTAACCCTTCTCATTCTGGAGGAGATCCGTGCTCACCAGTGAGGTTTTAATGGATTGATGATGATGTAATAGAAATAGCAAATGGACATTTACCTGATGGTGTGTACTTACTGGCGCCGATGGACTTATTAAATGATTTCAAATAGAACACAATTATAAACGATTGAAGGCGATTACAAATTTCAATAGATACAATTGTAGTTCAACAGGCGGGCGGCAGTGGTTTCTTCTTTAAGTCAAAGTGTGGTTATTTTATGTTTGAAGGCGACCAATCCCCCGGAGTAGAGACGCATCTACGTAAAACCTCACATAGAAGTCCTACAAGCAGGACGGTAGAACAACCAACAAACACGACTGAAGAGTTCTGTTTGTTAATTCTCCTATAGCAGAACAAATACTACATCTAAAAATAGACCTAGATATAACACCGGTGCCACCTAATTGGGACCCGAGGAATTTTCCCATTTTTTTTTCTCTACCATACAACTAATATCAGATCTAAGTCTATTTATCTTTAATACTAGTGGAGCAAAACGATAAGTATGATTTAAGCGTACAAGCTTTCGACAAAGCGCGAGAAAGCTCCAAATCGAATAGCAAAAATCAAAACAACTTTGTGGAACGATATCGTAAAACAACAAAACAGCAGCGCAGTAAGCAACCCTTAAACTATTGTTTGCCGTCGCGCGTCATAACGTTCGCTTCTAACACGGAGTGTGTGATGTTTATTGGGAAGGAAATAGGGTTGGCACACCTGCTATTTCATATATTATTATTTTATCTATCCGCGTTGATTATTCGCCATGAATCAATTCTTATGTTTCTGGTGGAGAAGTGTGGATGTCGTGTATGTGGTACGTACCAGCGACCATCCGGCGACATGCCGGCGACCATCTTAGTACTCAGTAATGACGTTTCTTTTATCTTAATCCTCAGTAATTTACATACGAACTCAGATAGAGCTGTTTAAGGTTAGACTTAGGTGTCCATGGGCGATGACCACTTAACATCAGGTGGCCTGTACACTCGTTCAATACTCTTCAAACATAAAAATATTTATTAAAATGTATTTTCTAATTCAAACGTTACTGGGAATGTTAGTTATTTAAGTATTACGTATACACATTAAAGAACCGATAAATTGAAATAAAATGATAATAATATAAAGTGCATTTGTACATTTTTACTGCGTTTTTAAAATTATTTAACAATAAGAGTGTCCTTACGCACTGCAGTCCCGGCTGTCGATGTGGAAGCTACTGCTACAGTACATGTGATACGGTGTGGTGTTAGTGCTTGTAATGAAGAGCAACCCGGTAAGCATCTACGTATTCAATTGTTGGTGACTGAACAGGCTTCAATGCTATGATACCCACCGTTTATTTGATTTACAATTTATTTTTTATTTATTAACGAAACTGATTTTACAAGATAAATAAAGTACAACATATTGGATTCCATATTCATTGAAATGTCTAATGGTATTTTTAATATTTTCGTAAATACTTAAGGGTTTCATTTTATTCAAAAATTGTATATTTCAGGAAAGTATAAAATATTGCAGCTGTGAATAACAATTGTCTAAAAACAAATTAAAAATAAAATATAACAAGTTTCAAATAAATCATCTTCGCCTTCATGTTTTTAACTATTAAAATGATTATCATGTGGATCCATCATTCGTTGCTCTCTCCGATTAATAAATCAAAATATTCACATCGCGTGATGAATTCGTTTGAATCGTAACGCAATTAAGCGACAAATATTTTAGTAGCGTTTGATTGATCGCTGGAATCTGTCCATTTCTCTGGTTCCAGGATTAGGACGTCGTATATTGCTAATTTAAGCTTCTCGCGCACGGGCGTTTGTGGAGCGTGAGCGTTTCACGAGCGGCCACTGCGGTTGTAGCGTGACGCTGTGCTTAATATTCAGAATTAAAATAAATTATTAAATGGATTTTATCTCATAATCATTTTTTTATGTTTGAAGAATAGAAAACGAGCGCGCAGGCCACCGGATAATATATAACCTCAAATAGAGCTGAAGTTCTATATGTGGTCGCACGTAGATGCGTCACTACTCATAAGGACTAAGTTGGTCGCCTCACTTGTACGTGTAGCCGGCAACCCTACTCTGCTCTGCAATTGAAACATAAGATTTGTTTCACGGTAGGTTGTGAGGGCGGCAGCGGTACTTAATTTATTACCACATTTTAAAACTACCTTACTACGTACTTTTGAACTTCAGGTGGTATGTACTACCACCGCACCTATGTTTGTCACGTAACAGCAGTAAAGTGCTGCTTTGTTCTGCTTTGATGGGTGTCGTGACGGCAGATATCCTAATATTACACAATTCAACTTAGTCATCAGAGGTACAGACGCTTCTATGAGCGACCTGAAGTGTGATTGCTGCCCTGTTTGGAGTCTGTTCCAAGCGTCCATTAACAGATTTAACAAATACCATATAGTTAGTGCTGATTCAATTTTTAGAGGCGTTTCATCTTGGTACTAAAGAGTAGCAACACGTGCCTGATCGTCTTTACGTTTTTGTTCTTTATAGAGTTGCTTACAGATGTTCTTGGGGGGTAGTAAACAATTAACATCAGGTGGGCAGCATTCTCGTTTGCTGCGTCCCTGACATAAATGTCAATGACATGACATAACATGACAAAAATATATAAACCGCATGCAACACGTCATGTTGAGAGCGCACAAACATCCAACAAACGTCAATATGCCAATGGCCTTAAGAATCAACCAAGCCGTGAACGTGGCAACTCGCCAACATCTGGAGTCGGAAGGTGGTCTGGTGACTTGAGCCGTGCATCTGTCGCAGGCGTTCTGTTAACAGCTAATTTTAAACCTGTATTTTCGTGTAAGCCGGATAAGTGTTGTGTTATTTAAACTTCATTAGGTATACAAGTCTTCAGTTGCGCCTCAATTTTTAAAATGTTATTAAAAAGTTTGTTTTGATTTCGTATTTTTATTATCACTTGCTTTAATGATGAATGAAAATATTGCGAGGAAGTCTAGATGCCTAAGATTTGTCGGAAACATTTACAGCGTGGCGACCATCTTAGTCCTCAGGAGTAGTGACGTATCTACATACGACTTCAGATAGAACTTCAGTTGTTTGAGTTATATGTGGATGTCAGTGGGCTGCAGCGACTACTTAACATCAAGTAGCATGCACGCTCGTTTGGTCCTCTTCAAACATAATAAAAAAACATAGAACCGAGCGGATTTGGCAAAATGTTAATTAATTGTTTGTTGGAGATGTTTGGGTATCTTTCTACATTAATAATGGCGTGATGGATGATGTGTGACTTACTCGGAACAGATATTCAAAGCCACAAATGAGAAACGACCTTCGAGTATTGTTATGATAAATTAGGGACGGAACGCAAACAGACAGAGTTATTATTATATTTTCATGCAAGGGCTTGAAATACAAGTACGTTTTGGATGATATTTGTGTAACCTCTCAACGCTGGTTACATTCTATACGCAGTTATAGTTCCTATAGTAGATATATAATTTTGAGGGTAGTGGAACTCTGTATGTTGTTAAACACACCATCGGATACCCTACATCCTCGTTTCCTACTATTATAAAAACGCCTAATTTGAAAGGTCGCTGAACCTTTAATAAATTAATATAGATGCCATAGGTTAGGTATAAAACAAAACTGCTTTATAATCACTGAACCAGTCCTGGATGTCGGTACGTGATAACGGACATGATTGCAGACGCAAACACAAATACAGTCGTAAAACGCGTCCAGCTCCAATAATATCGAAGAAGTGCTTAGCTCTTTCACAACGTTCGTTCCTCGTAATACAAATTTTACTACCCTTACTCCGATAAGAGACGATGAAGGAAAATTAGGTGACGTAATAATATAGAGATGGGTAAACAGATCGACGCACAAAGCGTTATTATGGAGAGTATTATTCATAGAGCTTTGTCCTGAATTTCATCTGTAGAGACCCGAGTATGGTAATGGATTTAAACGGTATTAGAAACGTTTTGTGCATTTGTTGTGTATCTTAAACACACAGACATAAGATTTGTGTTTTATTTGTGTGAGTAAATTTGAGTGGATTTTATTTGTAGTAATTATACCATCTATTTGTTTATTTATTTTGATTAAATGAATGAATCAATCTAAATGATTAATTGATTTTTTATAGTACAGAACTTCTGGTATTCGCATTTAGAGAAGAGATGAACACGCTCAGTGTTAGTGTTTGAGAGGTGATAATTTGTGAGCCGCAAAATATTATACTCATGTATATATTGTATAGCACATAGCGTTTATGCGAAAGGTCGAATGAATGGTTCCTAAAAATATTTCCCACAATAAAAATAACATTTTGCCAGAAAACCACAGCCAACTTCTTCAATTATTTAGATACATAGAAAAATAAGTTCTAACCAACAGGCAAGTTGTCGCTTTGCCTCTTTACATAAGCTAAGACTATCTCAAGCTTCGTATGTATGTATGTATGTATGTATGTATGTATGTATCGTTTCGTGATGCTGGTTTTTTGTGGCATTTCTTTGCGTCACTTTGATAGCTAACTTCCCTTGCTAGAATGGGTACAAAATTGTGTAATGTACGAAATTTGTATGTACGATATGTTAAGTTTATATTATTCTATGAAAGTCTGACAATTCTTCCAAAGATGCCCACACGTATCCCACATTATTTCTAACTAAAATTATAGTAATTATTTTAATTTAACTTCATTGTGAAATTGAATACGTTATCATTTTCAAATAATTTTACTCATCATTCATTTATTAAGGAGATACTCTGAACGTTACGTGTAAAACGAATAGTCGTATCAAGGTAAAAAAAACTACCTTAAGGAAAAAATTACATAATTATGATAGTTTTATAATGTAATTGGTTAATGTGTAACTTCACTTCAAGACTCAAACACTTCTTAGGCTCGCAAGCTCACATTAGCATTTCCTTTAACATAGAATATTTAAATTAATTATTACATGTGTAATTTACTGGGGATCAAACGTGAGACCTTCTGCATTGGAAGCCGCTCTACTGTGAGCTGTGTTACGCGAATCGAATATAATACTCAAAATGGCTGATTCAAAGCAAAAAAACAGAATACGTATAAGGCACCAACTCTTGGAAAACTGCAGCGCATATTTGTTAAGAGATTTAATGAAGACAGAGCGAGACACTTCGTGTCGGAAAATGAAGTGAGATTGAGAATCGAGAAATTTCCACCGCAAATATTTGCACTCGTGATAAGACAGGTCTGATCGAACGGGTCTTGTGCCACACTTGCGCTTTCGTGCGGCTCTGTCTGCGTACAAAAGCAAATATAGCAAGGGCAACATTTCTGAAGCCAACAGAAATTCTGCACTTTGGTTTGAACAAATTTTGTTAGCAGCTCAATTGACTAATGTTATAACAGCAGACTGACAGGAAATTGTATGTAAATAACACTTAAGTTTTTTTTATATATTTTTTATAGTGAGTCTAGCGATAAAGCAGACGGGCCACCTGATGGAAAGTGGCCACCGTCGCCTATGGACATTTGCAACACCAGAGAAATCGCCAATGCATCGCTGGCCTTGAAGGAGAACTATTTTAGTATTTTTTTTGAAGAATCCCATGTCATAGCGCTCCAGGCATGCCTCAGGAGGAAGCTCATTCCATATCTTGCACGTACGCGCTAAGAAGGAACGCGCGAAGTAATTATTTGAAGAACTATTAACTCTGCAGCCATCCTTATTGAAGCAAACGCTTTCTATACTCATAACCTGCCACAATTCGTTGAATTGTGCAGACATATGCTTTTTTATGTGAGTAGTGATCGACAGCGCAAGTCACCTGATGTTAAGTGGTTACTGAAATCTATAAGCACCCATATCCTCAAACAGGACTGAAGTCCCATCTGTGATCAAACACACACGTTAGTACTACTGAGACAGTCGGTCGCCACGCTGTGAGTGTACCCAACAAATGTACCACATTTCTCCAATGGAAACACAACAATTGTTTGTTTTTTTGACAACCCTTGCGGCGTAGCGGTCACCATGCCGGTCTGATGCGTAGAGGGCTCCGGGTTCGATTCCCAGCCAGGCAGACATCTAAATGATGAATTTATATTTCTGTTCTAGGTCTGGGTGTTCGTGTACTCATATTGTATGTTTACCTGGTACCCACGACAAGTTTTGTGTCACGGCGGATTATAAGGGGCGGCGATGGCATCCCCGCGGTCAAACTGTAGTTCTAACACCTATTAAATATGTTATGTAAATTCATCGTTTATTCTACTTGTTCGGGCATCAAACAGTGTGTTAGATCGTTATATCCACAGTACGATTACCAAACTATCATCATTACATAAAATATGATCGAGTAAAATTTATAATAAAAATAATCTAATTTTGTACATTTATATTGCAAAGGGAATAATATAATAAATTGTTCAATGAGCTAGATTTATTAAACCAATAACTTTTTGCGTTTACCACGAAGCGTGGGCGTACATTTGATTGGCTCTAATAAAGAATCCCCTATACATACTGTGAGTATATAACTGTATGGCAATATCTTGGCTATGTTATTTATAAAATAGGCAATTTGCTCCTCTTGTCCCCTCGCTACTCTGTTCGCAATTGGAGAGCTGTTCAGTGATTAGGCCGTTTATATGAATTTTATAACGCGGAATGCGGCATTTTTTTAATAACTGGTAAAAAGTCACTCAATATAATTTGACTTTGAATAAGTTTAAGATTAGCATAAAGTGATAATAAAAAAATATGTGTATATGTAAAAAACGCGTGTGTCATTCAATATCAACTGTTATAAATATTTCATTGATAACTTAAATATGTAAGATGAGAGTTATAAGACAAAGATCGTACAAAGTATTCCGCATGTTTTTACAAAAAAAGTATTTTTTGTTAACCAGTAAAATCACTTTCTTATTTTCCCGATATTAATATTAGATGGCGCATCTGCCGTTTTTTTATTCTATGGTTATGTGCCGTATTGTTTGTAGGTTATATTATTTGTAACCCGCTTCCAAATTAAAATCACAACAAAATTTTACCATCACAGTAAAGAAACTTGTTTTTAAAATATGCCAGTTTCTTTTAGATGACAATATATATATATATGTAGAACACCCGCGACACACGGGTATATTTAAGTGTTTATTCTCCACGTTAGCGGTCAATGAACTAGGTACATTTAATAAGATCAAATCTCAGCACGTGGCAATGGCTTTAAGCTACAATTCTATCATATCAACCATTCCACAAGAACGTTAGAACCCAACTGTAAGTATGTATGTGTCGTTTTGTTTGATGTGCGCCGTTCGCCGGAGTTTCGTTCAGTTTGCAAAGCTTTTAATACTTTAAACACAAACATTCCCGTGTGATATCTTTTCACTTTTGATCTCGCTTCTCCGAGCACTTCGGGCCTTGTGTATTGCTATTGTAACTGCAAACCGAACCGAAATAGCTATGTTTATGGCTGTTTGGATAGAGATAAAATGGTAAAATTCGCGAATCCCATCGTAATACGTGACTATGTGTAAACTGTGGCGTCTGTATAAAGATGTGAAATGATTCTAAAATGATTGCTAAAACTTAAAAAATTGAAATTTAATTATATTTACCATTTTATAGGTAGCAAATAACAACTTGAAGGGGTTAAAGTATCTATTCTTTTTTTCTTTCTCCATCTTGCACCCATCTACTGCTGTGGATCTGATCTCCTGCTTTTCTCATCCAGCCTTACCGATCGCGTGTATGACGTCATTAGTTCATTGGCGTGATGTCTTCGAATATTTCTGCAGCCTGTTTGGTGTGGTGGTTCTGTGAATTTTAAAGTCCGCCTTACGGTACGATAGTGGCTCCGGCGCCCTGCCCATCTCCACATTAGTGTCGCAATACGGTCTTCAATGTCTCCAGTACCTGTAACTTAATCCAAATAGTATCGGTCATGTCTCGGCCACGGATGCTTTGCTCGCCCTCAGCGGCCAACAATGTAAGTGTCTTACCACATCCTTCAAATAACTTACCTTAGTGTTTAACATCAAGAATAGCACCAGTCCCTATTTTCCTGCAGATATCGCAGAGACGACTAAGGTATTAAATCCATCAACACACACACACAACAACAAAGTTAAGTTAGGCCTTTTTCCAACAAGGGACTTTTAAGCCCTGATAGATACGTGGAAGATATGATTCCTACAGTTTTCAAGTTAACAGTAAAAACAAGCATAGTCTAATCCATATAAACCGGAACGTCCCAAGTTCTTTACAAACATCCCTACTGCCATATTGTAGCTTGGCTAACCTACAGCGAGCCAAGTTCTTCACAAACATCCCTACTGCCATATTGTAGCTTGGCTAACCTACAGCGAGCTAAGTTCTTTACAAACACGTGAATTATCTTATAGGCAAATAACGTACCTGCGCCAGTTGCGTAGTGAGATGTATTATTCAACGATTTCTAGTATTCATGTATTCAACGGTTTCGTTTCGTATAATCATTGTCTTCGCAAATAAAAGTTGTTTTGAAATTTGAATTTGGGTATTATTATGAGGCCATTACAACCCCAATGCTGGACACAACGATTCCTTCAGAATGAGAAAGATTTAGTCCACAATGCGCCACGCTGGTCACATGCTAGTTGATCCAGCTCGCACACATTCCAAATTTTTATAATAAAAATCTTTACTTGAAGGTTTCCTCCGTACGTTCTCGTTCGCCATTAAAGCGAGTGATAAATAACTTATAATAAGCACTCGACTTAAAAAAATAAGACATGGGCGCTTGGGATTTCAAATTGGAGCTCCAAATTGGGAGGCCGAAATTCACATGACTAAGCATCACAATTTAGATATATACAGAGATATTTTAACCTCTGATGGGAGGGGGAGGTGTATTTGTGTGAAGCATTTGTTTGTGTGTGTTGGGTATCAGACTGTACTATCGTAACTCTCAAATGCATAAACCGTCGTTAACTGGAACTAATTTTAATTGAGGTATTTCTTAGCTATATTTGACGAAAACAATTCAGCCCATTAAGATATTCTCATCTCTTTACCTAGTTGGTGTAGGGATCTTACTACATTAGAGGAGTATTTTTTATTTTATAATGGTTTTTGGGATGGATTGATTTGAAGAAATTAAAAAAACCTCTAAATTAAACAGTTATACTATGATTAAACGTGAGAATATCTCGCACAAGGTGACATTGCCAATAGTAGGTGTTTAAACTACATGCGTAACTCGCTAATACCCTGATATTACGTTGTTTTTTCTGTTATCAGAGCATATGTATTGATACAAACGACACGGAGATAATTATATAATTGCCAAGCTTATAAAGTCACTCTTCTATTTATTCTTGCACTTTATGTAACGATAATTGAGGATGTAACGATTTTTCCTTGACATTGTGTTTTTTTAATAAATTCACAATAAAATGCTATCTTTATCAAATACCTACTATTAAAACATCAGTATTCTGTGGGTGTTATATGGGAGATTGTTGTACAGATACCCAGCGACCAGTCTGAAGCAAGTTTACCATTGTTGGAGTCAAGATTTCCAAATTTATGAAGAACTCAGACATAACTAGGAATAACTTATTACTGTACAGATTTATATACAACATGTGTGTCTGTGTTTAATTGTTTCAGTTCAAGACACAAATAAAACAACACATACACAAATTATTTGTTTTAAAAGCTAAACAACCATTGAGGGTCCATCGACTCGGTTTTTCTTAATTCTGTTTAATTTGAGGGAATGCATCAACCGAATTAAATTCGATTATTTATTATTTTATTTAAAATTTTTAGGATTCCGTACGAAAAACGTATTAAAATTTTGCCTGCTTATATGTCCGTATGTGACAGCCACTTAGTCGGAGACTAATGATATCTGAAATGTAAGTGTGTTCTGTGAACCACAATACAATGTTACAAAATAATGGGAAAAACAGGGGTGGTACTTAATACGTGTAAATAGAGATTGAATTTCATATAAGCGTGTAGCGTATCAAATGACTTTCTTATAAAGTAAATTCTTTGAAGCTTCTAAAGTCATAAAATTATGCTGCTCTATTTCCGTTAAAATAGTAGAACTTGCAAAACGCAACACAAATGGTTAGGAGTAACATATGCGTAGTGGGAAATTTTCAATTTCGTGTTTAATGAACCCGAAGATAACTTCGTGTTTTACATTCTCTTTGAGAAATACTATGAAATACAAACGTATTAATGGTACTAACTAAACTAAACATTAGTTCAGCAAAATCAGAGCCCGTCTCGATGGTACCTCGTGCAAAACTTTCGATACTTGTGAAATATTCGGTCGGCGGTATCGACTTCGGACTATATAACTACTTTTCGCTTCACTTTTCGGGCCATAATTCATAAGTTCGTTCACATTAAAATTGACTCCGATTCCATTTCAAGTATCTCATCTGTCATGTGTTTTAGACAGTTCGAATTGAATGTAGGTTACGTTGCTCTTTACATCGTGTATCTCATGATGACGCGAAGTGTGTTCCATTATCGACCTAATATTCTCGTCCATAAGGATCAAACGATCCGCGTCGTGAAATGAAATTTCTATAAATACGCATAAAACACGCACTTCAGGCATTTCATGTCTTTGTTTGAAGTAATTAGCTTGTTGAAACTTTAATATTAATAACTCAGTTTTGTTCTTGGTACGATATGTGGCAATAGGAATTCAGTCGTTTTAAAATGTAACTATTTTAGCGATTCCAATAATTTAATTTGTATTTACATAAAATATTTATTAGGATTATGTATCTTATTATATTAAACGACCAAGTTACCATATTATTTGGTTATGTATGTATTCATATCACACACACATACTCATTATATATATGTATATATCTCTAGAGTTCTACCCTCTCTACGGTGGGAGGTTGATGATGATTATCAATCTGCTGCTACATGCCAAGTGCGGATTGATAAATCATATATATTTGAGAACTTTATGTGACTTTTCTTTTGATGTTTTCGTTCGTCAGCTAGCAGCAAGGGATTTTTTAAATACGTGGCTATATCAAGGGTGCGTGCCTATGGTACGAACCCCGGACACAACCGCGAGATGTAGAAATGTATACCACTAATAGCCTATTGTGCATGGCAATGACAGACTGATGAACAAACATCATGAGTGCAACGTGTGATTTGTACATGAGAGTAAATAACTGATTACAATGATGTAACCGTGTACGCGGAAATAGAGCGTATAAACAGACGAGTGGCTTTACTGATACAAACCGCTTATCGCTTTAAGCGCTGTGCAAACTGACTAAATGCATGCATTATGCACCAGAATACGCATCGCAAGTACTTAGTACTTTGAGCACTTGGCGCTCGATGGTGCTGGCGTGTAAAAAACGTTCCATTCCATTAATTTTATGAGGAGAGTAGGTAGCAGTATTAGTTGCATTTATTTTTATGATTTTTCGTTCTTTTTGCGCAGCCGGTTCATTGTCAATGCATTAAGTGGACTATTGACTAGAAATTGTTTAAGTCGTATCGGTGCGCTTAAGAACTTATAATCCGCACTGAAAAGCGTGGTGGAGCACCTTGGATTACACTCTCAAATTTATCGGAAGTTTAGGTAAATCCGTGCTCTCGACTGGAGCACCACAGGTTGATGTCGATCTCCTGATTGTTACGAGTACTTCAAAGGTTCGGATCCAAAAATTAACATAACTTTTTCTGGCGATTGAAATGCTTGCATATTTTTTATTGATATTTTTCTAAAAAAATAATTTAAATTACACTTCACGAACGTGCAGTACAATTTATAAAATACAATAATAAAAGTATGTAATACATACAACTATACTTAACTATTTAATTTTGTGTGTAACTTGATTGTTTAATTAAACGACCTTACTTACTTATTTAAATAATGTGCTTCTGTTTAGTGCCGCAAAACGGACCTCACTCAGTGTCAGGTTATGACGTTAATATTTATTAAGGCCCGGGAGAAGCTCAGCGAATAGTAATAACTGCAAAAAAATTACATACAAAATTATTATTTCAATAATTTTATAGTAATTACATTAGTTCACACAATAATTTAATTAATGTCATTCACAGTTTTACGTGAGTTTGTACGTGTGACGTTGTTCATAAAAATCTCTAACTTAAATAAAAAGTAATCGTAAAAAGTCTATCTACCCACCTAGGTAGGTAGACTTTTTACGAAAGCTAATTCCAAATTCGCTGCTACCGCTGAAGAGAAATTGAAAGCTTCTTGTAAATAAATATCTTTATTTTACTATACCATTCAATTCAAAATCCACTAGCGCTACATTGCTATTGTCGGACGGAAATAGGTGGTGGTGCTGTCGCAGTAAAACTACCGAGAGTTCTTCCACCTTTATTATGTTGCACATGTATACACACGTATTTATGTAAGGGAAGTATATTAGCTAACTAATGCATTCTGTCACTCTCGACTCAGACCAGTGTATGTAGGAGTTCTCATAAGTTGCTAATCGAGTGATTTGGGATGGAGCCAAATTGTATTGAGTGTTAATTTATTGCAGTTTAAACAGCAAAGTCTAAGTGAAGTACCTACTTTAATTTTATTACTGGTGATAGGAACTGAAAACAAGTCATATTTTTGTAACTTTTGACAGCGTGTGGATTTATAACTCAGTATTAAGATAATCGCTTGTATTTTACGTTTTTCATCTTCAAAAATAATAAACCAGCTTTAATTGTAAGTTTACTTTATCGATTCGAGCTCATAATATTATATATAATGCTCGATGGACCAACGACCTTAAGAAGGTAGGACGTAGTGGCTGGACGAGATCAGTGGAGGACCGGGTATCATGGGAAAATTTGAGCGAGGTCTATGTCCAGCAGTGGAACGAGACAGGCTGATATGAGGAATACAATATATAATAATTATAACACACATGTCATAAATATTTATATTGTAATAATATCACAAATATATTATCATGACTGTAATATATTACACTTAATTTAGAAAGTGGTAAATAAAATGTATTAATGTAATTTAAAATTAAATTAAATTAATT
>DWKL01000294.1:0-20567 GCA_018249415.1 Phareas burnsi | reverse complement strand
TAACTATTTTCGGTTGGTGGGTACTGGCCCCTCCCCAAAACTGGGGGAAGGCTCAGACATACTCCACTATGCTGCTCCAATGCGAATTAGTAGAGAAAGTGCTGAACATTTTCAACCCCTTAAAGCATTCGATTAGATTTAACGACTGCTGTCAATGATAATATCCGGGCCCGAAAGCTTAAAGTGCTCTCCGAAGCACCGAACGTCCGTCAACTTTAGCCACTAGCAGTCATTCATCAAACTCCTGACCGCCCCGCAACGTTGGCCATCTTTGTAGATCGATTACAAGCCGAGAGGTTACGCAATTACGCACGCTTCTATAGAATTAATATACTTACGACCGTATGTTCTTCCAGAGCCCTTTACTCCATACAAAATCTGGGTGCGAGCATTCTATAATCTAAATTCGTTCGAGAGCGCCAAACAATCTGAACTGCTGGAATACCTGGGTCCGGAATCCGACGCGCTCTACGTCATAACTGAAGTCAGTCCGCCGACTGCGCCGACCATACTGAATCTAACGTGCGATCAACAGAACGGTGAGTTCTTTTTTATGGCATACAAGTATCAAACGATTGAGGTGTACTGTATACCTTATGATAAGTGGTCACTGCCGCCCATGCACATCTGAATTCAACTACAATTAAGATTGAATTACTACCTAAGGTCAGCCACATATGCGTTGCTACTCCTGAGGACTACTTGGAACGCCTCGAGTAAGTGTCTTTCTTCTTTGTCTTATCACACCCTTCCAACTAGAACATATCAGCGTTTCACACTTCTGTTATAAGGCAGAGATAGATGTGACAATGATGCTTCTGAAGTCGAAACACGAACAGTTCTACTGTCAAAAAACCTTTCTGTATATTTTTAATATTTGTGATAAAATTACGTAGATACGTACGTAGATAAATATATGTTATCATACCCTACAGTTTCATCTATTCTGTGTGTAAAAAGCACATTTAAATAGCCCAATAATACTGTTTGAGTTTGGGTACTTCAATCAATTCCAATTTCAAATAATATTTAGATTTTTGCTGTTTTTCTCCCATACAAAGTTGTTAACCTAATTTCGAATCGTGTTAATATTCAAATTTGACCGACTTTTAATTCCAATTGATTTTGTGCCAATTTTAATCGTATTCGTTTTGAAAACTAAATAAATATCGTATATTAAAAAATATTTTCTATTTATCGTGTAAATTTCGTCTGGAATCTCCTATTTCACTCTGGATTTACGAAAGAAGAATAATTTTGAAGTTCAAGTTTATATTATACTGGATACCCTACATGGATGCACTTAATTCTCCAAATATTAATTGGCACTATAAAAACATTTATTGATCAATAATATCCTTAGTCTTACTTTATATATGTTTTTGCTATAAATCTCTGAAGCAGTCACAGTCCAGTAGTAAAATTCGGACCTTCATGTTCTTATCCCGGAAGCATTTCTCATCTCACAGAGTTATGTGCGTAAAGAAAGGAATTATCACTTACTTTAACGGTGAAGCTAAACAACGTGAAGAAACCTTCGTGCCTGAAACTTCTCCATTAGGTTTTCCCAGGTATATCAGGTATACCGTCCCGCACTTGGCCAACGCGGTGGATTATGACCGAAGTTGTCCCATTTTAAAAGGACACTCGTGTCTAGCAGTAGTGGGACAGTAATGAGCTGATGATGGTGATGATGAAGATAAAGATTATGATGACGAGGACGATGAAATTTATGGTGATGATGATTATGAAAATGAAGACGATGATGATAAGAATGAAGATTATGATCATGATAATGATAGTGAAAATGACGATGACGATTATAATGATGATTGACCACTAATCCGTGTACTATAATAAATTCACATTTTTCTTTTGCATGTACCTCTCTACTCAAGTGTACTCTGCAACCATACTACTAACTCTGCTACTAATCTAGTCCCGTACTTTTGGTTTCGCAGGCAATCTGTACGTACAGTGGCGACAACCGGTAGGGTACAACAATTCGCTGGACTTGTACGTGGTGACGATCAGGAAGGTGCCCGAAGAACAGCCCAGAATGAAGCTTAAGTTTCAGACGGACAAAGCCGATATCGAGACCACTATAAGCGTGGTATGTGTAGTGTTAAGGAGGTCTTTTTTATATAATTTATAATGTCAACGCCATACCTATTTTGTTATTTAATGAAGAAGCAGACAAGAGTTCAGCCTACTTGATTTTAAGTTCTCACTGGCACCCAAGGATACCTGATGTTAAGTTGTCATTGGCAGTCAAGGACACCTGATATTATGTTGTCACTGCCATTCTTGGAGACGTGACGTTATGTTGTCACTGGCAGTCAAGGACACCGGATCTTATGTTATCATTGACATTCATGGGAACATGATGTTAAGTTGCCACTGGCACCCATGGACATCTGATGTTAAGTACACAAGGCAGAAACAGTTGTGGTGGGAACAAAAAGTTCTACCACCAAAAGCTGTTTGAGGTTAAATGTGTGTGTCTTTGAACTGCAATGATCACTTAACCGTTATCAGATTGAAAAAAAATCATGATATCCTCTTATTTAGTTAATACCACTTTGTGTCTATACACTTTTGACTGAAGATAAAGAATTATTTAAAACGGTCCACATATGGTATAGCAAAAGGCAAACATATGTGCCATATCCAATAACAAATATCGTTTGATTAATAATATTTCAATCTTGAAATCTGTTTTTAAAACTATAATTTGTTTTTATTGTATTACTGATAAAAATATTTAAATAACTTGGACTTAATTGTAGATAGTAGAATTTTATTATCTTATCAGTGAATTTCCTGTTCAACTTAATTAAATGATAAAATTATTGAGTTCATAAAGCTATTATCTGTCTGTATTTCTTATTGAAAAAGTTTAATATATTAATGCTCATATCAAAGACTCAATAAGATCGTGACATCTTTATATAAAGTATATATTTACGGACACGTAAACGAACGTGTAATGTAAAACAAAACACGGGACAACACGAACGTTATCCCGTTGTTGTTATCCCGCTCTGGCAAAAAAATATGCCAGGCGTGTGCGCCCCGCGGTTGGCTCGGCAATTTAAACACGCTAAGCGTGTTTAAATTGCCGGTGGCTCGCTGTTTTAAACGCGCCGGGCGTGTACCGCCGCACTGGTGTTCATCGCACCCCATCTAACTCCCTACCGCGCCCAACGCTGCATAACTTTGTAAATTGGTTAAGATCTACGCAAGCCGCCGGCCTAATTATACCCGCTTCAAGAATAATTCGTACACTTTTGTTAAACTTTTCTTTCGAATAGTTCTGCCGCTTTCTTTTTATTTTCTTTTGAATAGTTCTATCACTTCCTTTTTGCGTTTGTTTTAGCACCTTTAAATGTATATTCTATACTGTCAACAGCCGGTGGAACTATGGAACGTGACCCGGTACGAAGTGAAGGTCTACGCGGTGACAATGTCGATAGTGCGCGAGAAAGTCCTCATCAACGGGTCAGAGTCGCCAGCGAAGGTGAGTGCATTGTTGTAAATGCTATTTTTCTATTTTTATTAACTCAGGAACCGCAGATATCCACGGGATAACTGGTATCCAATGTTATTCCTCATGAAGCCCTCTCTCTTACTAACGAAAAGCGTGGCTCAGCGGTTACCATACCGGTATGATACGCAATGGATTCCCGGTGCGATTCTCGGCGAGACAGACATCTAAATTATTTGTAGAATGAGAAAGCGTTATAAAATCCTTTGGGTATGCTTATAGCGAGGCGGGTATCTCAGTTCTCAGGAGTAATAACTCATCTACGTACGACCTCAAATAG
The DNA here is from genome assembly GCA_018249415.1 of Phareas burnsi. Lineage (NCBI taxonomy): Eukaryota > Metazoa > Arthropoda > Insecta > Lepidoptera > Hesperiidae > Phareas > Phareas burnsi. Next base: position 16,740 of record DWKL01000294.1, on the reverse strand, counting down.
GTCTCCAGTCTTTTTCGAGATAAGCAGTGACTACTTAACATCATGCCTCATCATCTTAACCTGCATGGTCGTTTGTTACGCTTTTCACATTAAAAAATAATTTATAATTATCACTTGCTATAAGAAGAAGATAACTTCCCGTCTAACCCTACGTGTTAGAGAGTACTTCATAAAGTTCTAAGTGAAGTCTACCAATTCGCAATTCGTCTTCGTGGTTGATTCATTCTAAGAGAAGACCATAAGATAGCGATGAGTTGATGATGACATATCCGAACTATTACAATGGGCTTGGTACACTAAATCTTCCATTCACTTCCCAGGAGATATCAAGCGAATGGTGTTCAGCACACTCCGAAGCCAGGTCGCCGGCTGACGACTCGAAGGGTTCCCGTGGGGCGACGGCGTCTTTCGCGCTCGTGGCCGCCATACTTTTAATCCTGTTGGCTGTGGTCGCCGCTGCTATGGTGTACTGGAGGTAATATATGCATTTTGGATCACAGACCAACAGTACAGGGTTCAGTTCAGCAGTGGGACAGTAATGGCTTGATGATGATGATGAATAATATATAAGCTCGTTTGGTACTCTAAATCTTAAAAAAAAACCCCTTAACAGAAAATATTATTATATTAAGATTTTAGCACTGGTCTTTGGTTGGTTCGATCGTCTTTATTTCTGCTTATTATACTTCCATCCATCCATTAGGCTTTTAAGGTCCATTGCTGGATACAGTCCTGTGCCTTCTGAATCGAGCGTTTTCCCGCTGTCTTCTTCAAGTCACCCGTCCACTTTGTCTGGGAACGACCTGTGTTTCTTTTTCATCAGACGTAATCGCCATTTCACTTATTTCTACATATTCTGTGTTTTATTAACAGATCGCGTTTAAGCAAGTGCCTGACTGCTGCGTATAATTACTTGGAGGAAGGCGGCGATAGGAACAGGGGCGCTCCCGGCAACGGTTACAAGAAGCCTGGTGAGTTGGCAGCTTGCTGGATAGGTAACTTTTTACATGAATTAACCCTTTCCGCGCACGTAGCTTTAGATTGGCCTGTATTGTGGGTGCCATGGATTTGTACAAGGGCATGTCTTTGAGGTCATGTTTAAGGTCGTAGAATCCGTCTTGGTTCGACTCCGGGCGCTCCACCGCTACGGCTTTTTGTTTTATTAACTAATGCTGTGCTAATTTGAGGATTGTGGGAACCGAAAAACAGACTTACCGTAATCCTCGAGGATAAAAACGTGTCGATGATCGATTCAGCTTTGCTTGACAAGTGTGCGTCTTTAGACGAATGAGCGGTGCCTTGTTGATAAAAAACCCGATTGCCAAAACTAACCGCCTCAACTAAGTCACGTGCCGCGCCGAAAAAAAACAAATTAAACACGCTATTTTGTTTTTTATTTTTCTTTTTATGTACCTAGTGTCATATCATTTCATATGTTAAAATCTATCAATTCTTTATATATCTCTATATATACTTTTCCCGGCTGCCACAGATACATTTGCATGCATCTAAAAAAATATCACGCTTTGTACTCACACATTTACAAACGCATGTCCGTGAACTTATATCACATAAAGTTTATTTTGGATTGATTTATTTATTTAGCATGTTATGCAAAAAGTAGCATAATACGCAAAATTCATTTGGTCGCGTGATCCGCGCCTCCTTCGTACTTCTATCGTTTCATTGTCCTGTGACGTTGGACGTTGTCGTCCATAGTGGCGCGCTGCTCGCCGCTGCGTGGCTGCGCGGGCGGGTGCGCGGGCGGCGCGGAGAGCGCCCGTGCGCGGCCGCCGCGCATGGCGGGCGCGCATCTGCCGCTGCACTCGGCGCGCGCGTTCGCCGCGCACGTCGCCGCGCTGCACGCCGACGGGGACATCGGCTTCAGGTGAGCCAGAAAACAAACTTACCCTTATCTATCCATACTAATATATAATAAATAGTGATGGCCTAGTGGTTAAGATTCCAGCCTCTCACAGTAAGTGTCCGGGGCTCGAATTTCGCACGCACCTCTTATTTTTCGATGTTATGTCAGTGTAAGAAATGAATCATCGCTTGTTTTAACGGTGAAGTAAAACATTGCGAGGAAACCTACACATTTGTAAGTTCTCTGTAAGGTTCTCGAAGGTGTATAAAGTCTACCAATCCGCGCTTGACTATCGTGGGAGGAGACTCTTACTCTGCAGTGGAACATTAACGGGTGGACGATGACTATTATATAACGAGGCTATATCTGTACATTGTAAACATTTAAAAAAAAAAAAGATATCTGCTATTTAGTAGATTTTTTGTAGGTTTGTATGTTTGTCCGCAAGTGTCACAAAAAATACGTTTACGTTTAGTAAAGCCGCGTATTGTAAAGACTAATTCCTATTTTTTACAAACTTTTTTCGTTTCAGCAAGGAGTATGAGATTGTAGTAGCGAAATCGGCGGCCTTGGCGCACACCAGCCATCACAGCTACAGGCCAGAAAACAGAATGAAAAACAGATATTTAAATATTACTGCATGTAAGTACATTTTAGTGTAATCGAAAATATTTATGGCGGGCAGGTGGTTTGTAAGCTCGTTATTATTAGCCATGTTTAACTGGGAAATGTTGGTTTAATTACGAAAATAGATAATTTTAATCACTCAGTATATTTCTCATTAATAAATCTAAATATATATCGGACAACGTTAGAAAATGCCTGCGTGAAATCCCTGAACAGAATTTCATGGCCACGTGACAGTATTCAGACGCGTCGCTATTATTCAGACATACATTATATATTGTTTTATTTAAATGTATTCTTGGTTTTAGAATTTTGCGTTATTCGTGAAGATGCGCTTTCTGAAAGATCGATATGAAGCTGGAAATACCATTAAATCGCGCATGTATTGATCATCATCATTAGTCATTGAACTACCGTATTATCTTTATAAATGTACCGCACATGGCCACAAAGTTAATTACGAAAATCTTCTCACGAATTCAGTATTAGAGCCATCTATTCGTTACTTAGTCAAATATATATTGTATGTTTTTGTGTAGCTTGTCTTGCGTTTGTGTATGTGCATGGACATTCATAATAATGTTTGTTTGTATGTGTTCCGTAGTCAGCGGTTGCGGTATGCATAAACATCGCGTATACGCACACGAGATAACGTTATCGGCGTTCGTAATCGTTGTGTCCATAATTATGTCCGTGTAATGCAGACGATTACATATCTCCGCGTGTGTGTAAATATTTGATAATTGTATTATCCGTAAGTGTGTACGTGCATGCGTGCGTGCGTGTGTGAGTTCGTGTATGTGTGCTTGTTAACGTTCACGTAAGCTTGAATAACGACTTGGTCGCTAATGGTTCGCGTGTGACGCAGACGATCACTCGCGCGTGTGCGTGTCGGCGGGCGCGCGGTGCGGCGCGGCGGGCTGCGTGGGCGCGGGCCGCGGCGCCGCCTGCGACTACGTCAATGCGAACTTCATCGACGGGTTGCTGCCCGCGCTCGACGCCGCTGCCCGCCGCCGCATCGAGCGTCGGCTGGAGAGGCGCGCCAAGCCGCACAGGTGAGCGTGGAACGATAGATCGAATATTGGTTCTACAAACTTTCACGCGACATAGATGGTGAAATTTCAGTGGATACCTCCGGAGACATGCCAAGCCGCAAGGATGAGTCTACAGTCTACGCTGATAGATTGTCGAAGAAAATGGAACGTCGTACCCTCCTATAGTAGAACACACTAAACGTTACTTTTATTTTTATTTTATTTTTTTTATCTTTGAGTAATGGCATTCCACCAAGCCATCAGATTTTTAAGGTTTACTGTCGGACATAGGCCTCCCCGATTAACTAAATCTAATTTACCTCCACAGGCAACCATCAGTGAAAGCGACGAAGCCGCCGCCTAATCTCACAGAAGGCATAGAGTCCGCGTTCCTGAACATCGAATTCTCCGGCATCGTGGAGTCGGAGGAGCAGGCCGAGGACACGGACAGCGAAAGGAGTGACGACGATTCCGAATTGGATGACGTTTACGTTGATATAAGTGAGTCTACATAGTAGAGAAAGACAGCGAATATACTTTTTACGAAATTACTCAATGATCAAAAATATTATTCACGCGATTAAGCCGCCAAAACAACCAGTTCGCTACTGCGAACTAATACTGCCTGCTGGCAAGCATAAACGCCGCGCGTGCTGAACTATTTTTTATGTATGATCATTATCATTACTTTATAAGATCATCAATAAAACAATCTATCAGTTATCAGTTCATCAATGAATTTGGGCGACAAACCGTAACAGCCCCATAAAACAGAAGTCGATGGCGTCATACTTGTCAAGGAAGACGATATTCTACCGCGGAAGCACTGGGTAGAGTAATATCAGTGCATTGTTTAACTTTTTCTTGAAACAATGAATGTGTGCATCATACAAGTATATTATACGACGACAAAAGTACGAAAGAGGCGCCGTTCACGTTCCCAATGGAGTTAACGTGTTGCGCCTCGTTGGGCGTAACTCAAAATTCCAAACGTAATTCGATAGGCAACCCGCATGGCGCAGCTGTTACCATACTAGTCCGACACGTAGAGGGTTCCAGGTTCAATTCCCGGCTAAGCAGACTTCTAATTGATGAATTTAGGTTTCTGTTCTGATTCTGGATGTTACTGTAATCATCTTTATATGTATCCATGGCGCCCACGATACAGGGTATCCTAGTGCTATAAGTGTAGAAAGCGTTATTTTCTTTCTAATCCATGCAAGTGTTTTATATAAACTTTGTAATAAAGAAACGATTGAATGAATTGATAATATATAAACATATCGTTTCGCAGACGGCGTGCCGCGGCAGATAAAGCTGGAGTGGGCGGTGTGGCGGCGGCACTACATCGCCACGCAGGGGCCCACGCCGGCCACGCTGGACGCGTTCTGGCGGATGATCTGGCAGCACCGCGTGCACACTCTGGTGATGATCACCAACCTCGTGGAGCGCGGACGTGTGAGACATCTTACCTTTTTTTTCTAATTTTTTTTTATGTGAGAGGAGTAGCAAATGACCGTGGAGGCCACCTGATTTTCAGCAGTCACGGCAGTTTATTGATACCCACATCTAACATGAAACAGCACTGAAGTCCTATCTGAAGTCGTATGTAGGACATTACTACTCCTGAGGACAAAGATGGTCGCTTCGTTGTCAGTGTACTCGGCAATCACACCTCTCCACCCAAAACAAAATGGCTTCTAAACGGTTTATGAGGGTGGTACTTCTACGGACGGTAGTTCTACATCCTATTAAATATATAAGTGTAGGTATATTTAATTAGATGCGTTAGAAGAAAGAGAAGAGACAAAAAAACAATATTTACGTGTACACCGTCACATAAAAACGACAGGCTTAAAAGTCATTGTTCTCGGCGATCCTTTGTCATATCGTTCCGGAAATGCCTGAAATAAATTCACTTTACTTAATGTATCCAGTCTCCAAGTCCAAATAAAAGTCTAAAGATGAGTTGCTACACCAAGTACTAAATTGGAACGCTTCATGTTAGTATTTATTTTAGTAAGTAACCATAGGGGCTTACTTACTTCTTATTCTTCTTAGGGTCTTTTCTCCCTTCTATTACCAATTCAGTCCTCCAACCAGAGCTAGCCTGGAAGAAGCGGTAAGATCCCCTATAGCGTTGTGCTGTTTGATTGTATTTTACTTTATTCTATTTGTGGTGTGTTTCTTTCACACCATAAGATTGTAGTGAAGAAGTATTATTGAAAAAAAGAAGTATTGATATCCTGGCCAAGACGTCACAAGGGGAAGTCAAAGATGATAGAAACCATTGGAAGTCCACTGCGTTGGAACAAACGTCTGGATCCGGTTTATAGTAACAGTGTTTATCCATTTTTAAATAAACGCTATCTATATTTGTATATAAAATTGATTAAATAATTAACATTTCTAAGACAAGAATTACAAATCAAAAATGATTACGTTTATCTCATGAACAATTCTCTTGTAGTTTTAACGAAAGATTTACCTGCCTGCGGCTTTAGTTTACCTAGATTGATACAGACTACATATTTGACATCTCTTCCAGCTATGGAGAGAGACCCGTGTCCAGCAGTGGGACAAAAAAAAAGATTATTTCAAGATATTTGATATTTCATTTGTGTTAAATGAGAACGACGATCGCTGCGCAACACGATTCATCAACAATTAGATTCGAATTGTATTTGTAATAATGGTAGGGATAAGGATAGCGTATATTCCTTTCTCTTTCCAGCGAAAGTGCGATATGTACTGGCCGGCGGGCGGTCGTGGCAGCTCGGCCGAGTTCGGCGGCGTGCACGTCACGCTGCTGTATGAAGACGTGCGCGCCGCCTACACCGTACGTCATCTGCGCGTGCGCAGCGTCGGGGTCAATGTGAGTGAACTTGCTATTTTCTAATTATTTATATTATTTATCTTAAGTTTACATTTAATTTTTTGCTTTGGTTTGGTTCAATGGGTATTTTAGTTGAGGTGGTACAACGAAACTTTAAAGGACCTTCGCGAATTGAAATTGACGTAATTCCATCCATCCACATTGGAGCATGTTTTAACGATAGTTCGGATATACATGTACGAACTAGGTCATTGGAAAATGCGACCTCTAATTTTGTTTTTATCTTTTCTATATATTAATTAGGGAATTAGAATAGCGAGAACCATTTCAACGCGCTGATGTCACAGGTCAATTTCTGTTTTTGAGGAGTAGTGCTTGCGCTACTATGTTTCGATATGAAATGAAAAAAAAAAATGTAACGTTAGTAAAGCCCGTTGAAATATATACATAAATAAATTATTAAACAATTGATAATTTTTGATTACAGGATAGTGAAACGAGCAGCGAAGCGAGCGAGTCTGAGGCGAATGGGGGTAGGCACATCATGCAATACCACTACACGGTGTGGCCCGACCACGGCACCCCGCGCCACCCACTAGCTGTTTTACCCTTTGTGAAGGCTGCCGCTGACAGCTCCACTGTTTTAGTGCATTGCAGGTATGATATGTGGCTATTCGATACTCCCCTTTAAATATTCGACGCGTTCAAAGTTGCACATTCCGCTGTTTAATACTTATTATGGTGTACTATTATCGATTGGAAGGTGTGGTTGTTGGGTACACTTATAACGAGGCGAACATCTTAGTCCTCAGGGGTAGTAGAGAACGTATTTACGTACGATCTTAGATAAGACTTCATTCTTGTTTGAAGTTTAATGTAGGTCTTTATTGGCTGCAGTGATTACTTAACATCAGGTGGCCTGCAAGCTTGTTTGCTACTTTTCCAACATAAAAAAAATTAAATAAAAGGACAGGTATCTTAATCTAATATGGTAATGTAATCTTTCTCTATAGTGCTGGCGTGGGACGAACGGGTACCTACATCGTGCTAGACGCACAACTCAACCAATTGAAGCTAACGGGCACGCTGTCGCCCCTCGGCTTCCTGTGTCGCGCGCGCACGCAACGCAATCACTTGGTCCAAACTGAGGAGCAATACGTGTTTGTACACGACGCGTTACTCGAGCACGTCAGGTCCGGCGACACCGAAGTCGAGTTCGAGAGGTCCAGAGAATATCTAGCCAAGCTGCTAGACCCGATATCCGAAGAGGAGCTCGCCGTGATGGACCTCAGCCCGCCGAAAGTCAAGAGCGCGGAAGTCAACGGGCTCGATAACGGCGACACGGCCAGCGTTAAATCCGAGACGAGCGAGAAGGAAGCGGTCGAGAACGGGAGCGAGATGTCGATAAAGACGGACGAGTTGAACAGCGAGCTCAGCAAATCGAGCAACCAGGAGGAGGCGAAGGAGGGGACGAACGCTGATGAGTCGGAGGGGGTGTACGATCTGGCGCCGCGCTCGTCGGACACGTACAGCAAGAAGATGCAAGCCTACAACAACATGAACGAACAGGAGAAGGAGGAAATGAGGAGGTGAGTGTCTTTGTCTTAGATAGGTTACTGGCGGTGGAACTCTTCGTCCCCTTCGTGTCCTCCGGAGACACCACTGCCCCACCATTGTGCAGTAGGAGTATAGGTCGACCCGGGAGGAACCAAAATCCTCACAACCCGCCGCAAGGCAATAGTTATGTTTCGGTTGGAGAGGTGTGGTTGTCGGATACGTTTACAAGTGAGGCATTGTCTTCAGGAGTCTATGCATCTACGTACAACTTCGAATAGATAAATAAACCTGCTTGAGCTGTAGAAAGGAGTGGGCTGGCCACCTGATGTTGAGTAGTCACTGTAGCCCATGGATACACAAATCTAACGTCGCACCAGGACTGAAGTCCTATCTGAGGTCATATGTAAATTCGTTTTTGCTCTTGAGAGCTAAGATGCTCGCCTCGTTTTAAGTGTACCCGGCAACCGCACTTCTACAACCGAAATACAAGCATTGTTTCACGGCGGTGAGGGCAGCGGTGGTACTTACCTGGATGAACTATAGATGTAGCACCTTACACTTAGTCAGGTGGCTTGATCCCTCGTTTGTTACTCTTCTCACGTATTTCTTTTTTTTTTTACAGAGCAAATCGCGCGGAAAACTACGCAGTGCTAGAGCGCATGCGCTCGTTGTCCAATCGACACCAGCTGTACCAAGGTCCGCCGCCGGTTAACTTGTTAGAAAAACAATTTCAGGTATGTTGCACTAGCTTTCTTTTGACTCTGAACTTTAAAGATGGTAATACTAACGGTCCCTGTCACATCTATCTCTGCCTCTCGGCAGCAATGTAGCGATTATTTCATTATTTTTGTATGTTGTAATTGCAAACTCGCCTGATGGTAAGCAATGATCTCACCTAAGATGTAGCTCGCTTGCCTAGATAATGCCTATTAGCTCTTGCCTCACAGAGATTAGGTTAGGTTAGGTCTTAGGTTATACGTGTTAGGAAGTACACACTTTGGAAGGGTATTCTACTCCTGAAGGGTTTGAGGGTTGTAGTAAGACAGATTCACTTACTCCGTTCCGCATTAGGCCTTCGGGGTAGCAATGCATGTGTCATCGATTTCAGGTTGGACTTCTGTTCTATATGGATTTGGTTATAGATATCCATAGGCAGCAGCGACCCCTTAACATCAGATGTTTGTATCACTTAACACCAGTCTCACTTAACATTAGCTTAACATCGTCAATATTACATTTATGTATCAGTTCACTTATTACTTCCTTTATATAAAAATGTTAGTTTTGCAAGTGCATTCTGGTAGAATTTTCAGGGCATTGAGAACCTAATACAGAAATCAAGCATGAAGATTGCTACAGATGCTTTCCTTCACTATTAAAGCAAGAAATAATTAAATTTTAATGCGAAGAGTACTTCATAAAACCAATCTTGATTTTTATTTCGTATCTTCAGTGTGGGAGATCAAGAAAGTAACATACCATTCAACCGCCAGTATTACTAGACAGTTAGTTATAAATTCATTTGTGTGTTTTAATACTTTACTTAAATACTTTTGAGCCCAATGATGATGATGATAACGTCAGTTATAACGCTGACAATGACTGTATTGATTATGGTCACAAAGACGACGATGATGATAACAAATGAGTATGACGACGACAATGATGATGATTATTCCGCAGTTAATAACTCGATCGTGCGTGGAGCCCAGCGTGTGTGCGCGAGCGCCGCATAACGTGGAGAAGAATCGTCCCGGCGGTATACTACCTTCGGATTCCGCTAGGGTCATGCTTGTGCCTAAACCGGGGGTTGAAGGTAAGGTTTTTAGTGTCGGATATAATGTGCACCTTACCATTTATGTGGCCACTGTAGCTTTTTTGTTATAGCTCAGAAGTGGCAGATGAGCGTGCAGTTTTTAGTGATCGATCTCATATAGAATTTAAGTCCTATCTAAAGGCCTACCACAGATGCCTCTCTTTATCTGAGGACTAAGCTTGGTGGCGTAAAGTTGGTGTGTTGTGGTCCGACGTTTATGGTAAGTCAGAAGAATTTAGCAGAATTCCATTTATGATCTAATCCGATAAATAAAATAAACAAATTAAACGAGCGCTTTCTACACTCATAGCCCCACACTATGATGTCTACCCTGTGTCTTGGGTGCCATGCATGTATCAATCACAAGACGAGCACACAAACACCCAGAACAGAAATCTAAATTCATCACTTAAGTGTCTGCTTCGCCGGGAATCGTACTCGGAACCCTTTGAGTGCCAGCCCGGTATTGTAACCGCTGTGCCTCGCGGGTCGTCGATATAAGAATATAATTCCAGGTAGCGAATACGTGAACGCGTCGTGGGTGTGCGGCAGGCGGCGGGTCAGAGAGTACGCCGTAGCACAACACCCGCCAAGCCCACCAGACCTGTGGCGGCTGCTGTGGGACCACACCGCGCAGCTCGTGCTGTTGCTAGCCGAGAAACCCAACGATCCTGTGAGTATCGTGTCTCACCTTCATCATCGTCATCTACACCAGGGATCGGCAACCTATGAACCTATGACCCCCTAAGACTAAAGTGTCACTCGGTGACCCATTTGATAATTTTAAGTAACCCACTTTAGTTCCGAAATCAATAATATTATTTTCTTATTAAAATACATGTTATAATTTACTTAAAAGACGACGTTTCGTTTTAATACGAAAATATTTCTAACCCAAAGTCTCTTTAATACCTCATATTTTGGATCATTTTGATCCGCGGCCAAAAAAGGTTGCTGACTCCCAGGTATTCATTATCATAATTTTGATGGCGGTAGAACTTGCCCCTCAAACTAGAACTATAATTTTTTGACGTTTGTCGCAAGCCAATCATTGCCGGAGATCTTGGCGAAGGTCTCTTGTAACCAGCACATCATCAGTTTTAAGCTGATATAACCATAATTCTGACATAGGAAACATTGCTTTAATATTATATAATAGGTGGTATGGAATCGTTCGATCGGGGAGGTACCACGGTCGCCCTGATATCCGCCATGAAGCAATTTTTGTGTTTCGTTTGGAGAGGTGTGGTTGCCGGGTACACTCACAGCGAGGCGATCATCAGGAATAGTGATGTATTTACATACGACCTCGGATAAGATTTCAGTCTTTTCTGAGGTTAGATGTGGGTGTCCATGGGCTGCAGTGATTCCTTAATATCGGGTGGCCTGCACGTTCGTTTGTTATTCAACAATCAAAAAAACAATCATCATCATGTACATCATCATCGAGATGTCATTTTCCCACTATTGGGCACGGGTCTCTTCTCAAAACGTTAGGCCGTACTCCACCGCGTTGGCTAAATGCGTATTAGTAGACTTCACACATCTTAGAGAAATTATTAGAAAAACTCTCTGGATTGTCTGCTTTCTCTCACTGTTTATACAATTGATAATTAATCTTTAATATGCAAATACCTTCAAAAAATCTGATGTACCTCCATCTTCAGACGGGACTACTCTTGTCTCTCCAATTTGGGGTCGGTTAGATCTCTAACGGAGCATGGGGCGGCAGTTGCTATGTAAATAGCCTGATCATAAGATTAGGTGGGCTGTATGCTCATTTGCTACTTAATTTACAAAGAAACACAAAGAGATACATGCACACACATACACACAAGATGAGATACAACACACGCACACATACATAGGTATTTACATTTTTATGTGTAATCCTAACATGCTTGATTGGAACTTGGATTTTTATGAGTTTCAAAGTAAAAATGTCTTATATCTTCAACAGGAGTGCGATGTATTTTGGCCCACCGAAGAAGAGCGGGAACTGTTTGTTGCTAACTTCAGAGCGAGCTTCGTCTCAAAAGACACGTTCGTTGCTTACCGAAGGCTCGAGAAGCGATCTCCCGTTGAAACACCCCCCGGATCCGAGACCAACGGCTATGGCAGACAAGGAGGCAGTGACTGCGCTGATGACGAGCGCCTCATACCAGAAAACGGTTCGCCAATCACTGATTCCGAACCCTCGTACAAGTTCGACAGGACGGAGCTAAGGCTAGAGAGGCTGAGTGGTCGTGATCTCTCTGCCAGGAAATCGATTGCCAATGGCGATTTGTTTTCATCGCTATCGGAGAAGAGAAATGGACCGAGATCGCCGCGAAGTCCTTCGAAAATGTCATTGAAGAACTTCAAATTAAGCTCGCCAACGAAATTCAAGTTCCCAGACTGGGGAGCGAGGACGGCTGGCTCCCCGCCGGACGTAGCCCCGCCCCCTCCCCCCATCGCGCCGTCGCTGACCGTCGAAGAGGAGACGGAACTCCGAAGACCGTGCTACGTGTTCGAGAAGGTCGATAGAGTGCCCGAAAGCATGCCTTCCGACAGAGTGATCGAAGTAACGAACGTCAGTGTCCATTCGCTTCAAGATGATTACCAGTTGAGTGTTAAGTTCATTAAGTGCAGTGGGTGGTTGGACGGCAATACCACTGAGTACAGTGCGGGTAGGCCGGACGAGAACGAGTTCGTTAGAGCGGTGCGGCAAGCTGCCAGTGAGAGTGAGAAGGAGGACGCGTTAGATAGGCTGATAGCTCCGTACAAGGACTCGTTCGCGTTGATCGAGTTCGTTGCCGGCTGCCAGATGGAGTACAAGAATGGACCTGTTGTTGTTATTGACAAGTGAGTTTTGGTTTGAATTTGGGTTTTATATACAAATATTGTTGTTTTACTTTAGGGTTCGATATCCGCATCTCTGCCAATCCGCATTGGAGCAGCATAGTGCGAGTCTGCTCCAGCCTTCTTTAGTTGAAAGGAGAGAACCGTTCACGGCATTGGATCATAAAATGGGTTGCAGAAATTTTAGGATCAAAATCAGACTAGTTGTGGCTCCAAAATCTGGCTGTTAATGCTTTTTATGTTAATTGCCGAGTGTGCCCGACGATGTTAAACTTTATAGATCGGTCACGATCTGCATAAGCCGAAAGGCTGTGCGCGCTTCAGAGTTCCAATACTTCAAATTGTAACAGTAATTACTGTTAGTAAATTTTACACGAATATACCAATACAATACAAAAAAAGTAATTATTGTTAGTAAGTATTATCATTAGTAAGTAAAATCGAATTTAATAAATCTTAATAATGTTAAAGTAATTCCGCGTTCCGTTTTACATTATTACAGCAATAATTTGCTTAAGACAATAAATATTAAATTATGTCAGAAACAAGCAACATTATGAAAAGGGCTGTTGTTATTTAGAGTATTGTTAAAAAAGTGAGGGAACATAAGTCCACAATACATGTGGAACAAACTAGTTTTTTGACAACAGATAAGTTTTAGATTACTTTTAACATGGACTGGACTTGGGATGGATTTGTTTATGTATCGTATTTCGATCGAGTACGACGTGTATTTTTTTTTTTTATAATATTACTATAATTAGTTTCTCCGTATTTATTGCTGAACAAGCCAATTCCTCGTCTATAAAACACTAATGTTCACGTGTCGTAGATATGGCGGCTGGCGAGCGCTCAGCTTCTGCACGTTGGCGGCGGCGTGCGGCGGCGCGCGCAATCCGGACGTGAGCGAGCCGGGCGCAGAGTGCGGGCCGCGTTGCGTGGCCGCAGACTTATACTGCAGCAGTGCGCTGGCAGCGCATGCGCGGTGCGCCACCCTCGCTCCCATTTCCGCCTCCGCCTCCGGTCCCGCGCCCGCAGTCGCGCACTCGCCCGCCGCGCTGCTGGCTAGCTACTGCGCGCTCGCCGCCTACGGTCCGCAGCTGCACGCTAGGTGCAACAGCTGAAGCGTAACGACAGGTATATAAGCTTACATTGTATATCCTGGAAAGATTTTGCATAAAAATATAATCTAAGATATAAAAGCAGTGATAGCTTATAGGTAGCATTTTGGCCTTTCACGCTGCTAGTCCGGAGTTCAAATCCCAAGCTTGTATTGTTAAGTCTAGTAATTAATTATCATTTGCTTTTATTTTGGAGGAAATCATCTTGATATATCTGGGATTTTGTTCGCAAAAGTGTGTAAATACAGCGTAGTGGATCATGGCCTAAACTTTATAATTCTGAAAGGAAATCCGAGCCCAGTAGTGGGACAACTGTCCCACTGAATTGATAATGAATTGAAGGTATGCAAGTTAGGTTATTGCAGAGGAAGGGGATATGAAAAGTGATTCAGTTTTAAATTAATTTGTGATAGGTGCAAAGTTACTTATCATGCTTTAACACTATTTGTATGCGTATGTATGTTTGTATTTTAAATAACATCAATTGTATGCAATAAACATCTGTAGCATCGGTGGTCCATATTGAATTTCTATAATACATATTTTATAACTTCCGTCTATTTGTGTTAATATACACAAATACTTCTTTTTTAATAACATAATAACCAATAATGTAATTACTATAATATAATTTTTCCAATAACGTTTTCTTACAGGTCGTCAAGCCCACGCCACGGCAGCTGGAGCCTCGGTATTTTGATAGCTGTACACAATATACATGTAAAAAGTGAATACTCAGTGCGTTGTGTGGTCCCTAGCACATTTCTACTGCGTCGCGACCGACCCACTTTGTACGTAGCCAACGTACGTGTACGCATTTGTACGTACGCCTATATATATATATACATTTAAACATAAAATTATATATTCATTTGCAACCGACCAATCACAAATGTTTATTTTAAACACACAATTATAGCATTTCTTTTTATAAAACTTCCTTTCGTCCGCGAGGACTGCTCAAAATGTTAATAAAAACAATAATGTAGCGAGAATTATCAATAGTTGGTTTAAGGCTTCGTCTCTTATGAAATAAGATGTGGTTGTGTGCATTACGAATATATAAATATGAGACTTATCCGTTTTTCTAGTATTTTTTTTAATAATAGTAGGCCAGTTCGAGTTTCGTTTAGTGATATTTCAATAGGCGACGCTGCGATGATACTTGCTTAGAAATAATAAGTTTCCGGTGTTGCATGATACTATTTGACATCTGTTTTTCATATGGATTTAAGTTACTATAATGTACTATTTCAACGTTGTTAACATTCATACTTCGTGTTGTCGATCGTTTTGTACATTCAAAAAACCCTTATCGGAGTACATACCTATGCTAAAATATTTCTATTCAGAATGCTAGATTTGAAAGTAACTAATCTTGAAAAATATTAACTTAAATAAGAGTAAGAAATAAAGTAATTTCTGTAAGTTGTGTTTCTAAAATTTAAGTACAATTTTTTATTGACGTGCATTTTTATTACATAAGCAATGATTATAATTTATATCTGAAATCGTGAACTTATTACTTAAGCAAGTATTCGTACGCTAGTATCGACCTTATTGAAGTAAATGTTTTTATTATTGACCTAGGATTGAACTATCATATTTCGTCATAACACAAAGTGTAATTGATAAATATAAAATGCCGTGCGTTCCAATTGACGAACGCGATGAAGGATGACTGCGATCGCGGCTTATCATGTTACACTAGCATACAGAGTTGCTTATTAACACTTAAGTGAAACAGACCCAACAGGCATATTGTAGTCGTGAATAATTTTATCTGTTATCCTTTTATCATCACCAGAATGATCGGGGTCGCTAAGTGCGACCACATGATATGTTTTTTGGCGTTTTGTCAAATGGAACGCGACGATTGGCGTGGTGATGTATGATTTCTTCGCCACGTTATGCCGTCATGAGTCAATGGACATTTATGACGTAATGTGTGAAAGTAGTCATGACAGCGTGAGTCAGTGCAGTTCATGACTACGTGACGTACGTGACGTGACATTAAATGATCTTAATTCACATTCAGATTTAGGAGTAGCACGACTAGTTTTGTCCTTCTCTTGGGTCCGTTATGAGCTTCGGTGGTATCGCCCGCATATACTCAAAAATATAAATGCGTTAGCTTTTTTAAGTTTCGTTTAAGATGCGTTTGTCACGTCGTCACGACTACACTGACTCATGGTTTCATGATTACGTTAACTCGTGACGTCATAAATCTGCATTGACTCATGACGGCATAACTACACTGTCATGACTAGGTTAACTCGTGACGTCATACCGCTACATTAGATCATGACGACATGACTATGTTGACGTGGAGTCATGGAGCATCCCCATCGTCCCTCGTTCCATTTCATACTCGCGCGCGTTGTTGGGGTATCCACGAAACTGTCACGTCCGTTATTATTTTAAGCCCCTTTATTTTGAGCTATGGATATTATGATTAACTTAAGCTCAGTATGCCTTGTGGTCAAGGCCTTCCCCAGGAATTTCTACTGCTGTCTAATACGAGCAACCTTTTTCGGGTTGGGACTTACTATAAAAATAAGTTCGTATTCCCATCGTCTCCTCTGTATATCTCTATTTCTCTTTCTATTTTGTGGATGTAAATCGATAGTTATTTTACTCTGTTTTTCTTGTATGCATCGTATGGCCTGTCTAGATGAACAAACGAGCAAGAGCCGAGCAGAACTGAGGTCCATTTTAGTTTGGTACAATGACCTCACGAGTGGTTGTTTAGTGACCTCATGCACTGTGTTATGATGAAATATGAGGTCATCGGAATAGTGTTTATAGACTCTGTGCAATAGTTTCTATCTATCTACATACATATTATTATATATTTTACGCGTTCGTAAGTAAAAAGCTGAAGAGTGTATTTTAGTACTACGCCATCTATTCGTCGTTTGATGTTTATTTCTAAACAAAATATACAGACGGTATAATGTGTATAACGTATTTATAATTCCTATTAAATCAAGTTTATGGTCCAGTATTTTTTATTATAATCTAGTGTTGTAATAATGATA
>DWKL01000293.1:0-20595 GCA_018249415.1 Phareas burnsi | reverse complement strand
CCGAAACCTAAAAACTTCTTTAAGGCGGATTATGAGAGCGGCGGTGGCACTTCCCCGGATGAACTATAGTTCACGTGAATAGGGCATTAGGGTGTACATCCACTCACCGAGCGCGCGCGAGCCGCACGGCGGACATGTGGCACTCGACGTGCACGATGTTGTAGTGCGACACCGTGGTGTAGCCGAGCGTCTTGCGCGCGCGCACCTCGAACTCCTCC
Organism: Phareas burnsi; assembly: GCA_018249415.1. NCBI lineage: Eukaryota > Metazoa > Arthropoda > Insecta > Lepidoptera > Hesperiidae > Phareas > Phareas burnsi. The sequence continues at coordinate 20,377 of DWKL01000293.1, read as the reverse complement.
ACCGGGCAACGCTTCGTGTACGTATATATACCAAGCACCTGTACATAACAATTATATTGAATATAACTCAGATTAAAAAACATTTTATACTTTCTTTTTGTATTAGTCAGACAATATTTGTATTATAAATTTAACGTATATTCTTTTTATTTCGCCTATAATACAGAAACAAAGCCAGGGCAGAGACTTTCAATTCCTATCATCACTCGTTTACCGGTGAAGGTGTCGTTGTGAGGCAATCCTACAATGCTTCTATCGTAAAAATCAAAAATCGTCAAATGTTTTAATGTGGTGTTTTCACTTGGTGATGGTAACTTTGTAAGACAGTGCTGCAGTACCAGATCCTTGTATAGTACATAATAGACATCGTCCCTAGTTTTAACTTTATAGGTAATATTGTGTATTTGTGTCAGCCTTACACTTCCAGTTTCTTCTATCGTGCATACGAAAAATCATCACTCGTTTTAAAGGTGAAGGTAACATTGTGAAGCAGCCCTGCAATATCACCTGCTTGTAGCGTCCATATTAGAAATCGTTGCTTACTTTAATTGTGAAGGTAAAATTGTGAGGTAGGAAGCCTAACGCTCACCTTGGTGGGCTGGTACTTGTACCCCTCGCGGCAGATGCAGCAGACGGCGCCCGCCTCCTCGGCCAGCTCGGCCACCTGCTGCGTGAGCGAGCACTGCGCCGTGACCTGGCCGCGCTCGTTGCTGCGCATGCCCAGCGCGCCCAGCTGCCGCTCGCGCACCGCCATCGCGAGACGCTTCTTTTCCTGCACATCGACAATTATTATAATATTTTGCTCGTCTATTTAATTCAAGTTATTTTTTTTATGCATAAGAGTAGCAACCGCGGATACAGTGCACATGGTGTTAAGTGCCAAATATGGTAGCCCTTCCTAGAGGTCAGCCACAGATGCATTGCTACACGTAAATACCACCAGGATAACTCTTGTGTGTCCCTTACTACACTCTTCATATCAGATTACGGCAGTTTTTAAGCAGTTTCTGCTTTAAACGGTAATGGTTTGGAAGTTGATCTACGAAATCAAACCATGACATTCTATCATCTTAAAACGCGTTTCTTTAAATTTGATCACGATACATTCTTGTATACGGTATTACCATCATTCTTCATGTTTTCTCAATCTGCTTCTTACTTAACCAAAATATTAATAGACTACCTTAGTAAAAATATTTTACCAACCCTTTATCACTCAATATGTTATCATTCATCAATATATTTCAAAATGCATCCGTTAAGGGATGTCCCTTACAAGCCGTAACTAACCGTGTGTCCTATGAGGTTTTCTATCCGACACTTAAAACATGCATCTTATAAAGGCATATAGATTCACTTTGAATCGGTGAACCAATCGGTGACTAGATCGAATGTTATAACTACAAACATACATAGATTCAATTCCACAAACCTGCCGCGTGAACTCGCGAACCTGCTGCACCTTAGCGGCGCACTGCGGCTGCGAGCGCAGAGCCTCGAGCAGGTTCTCGGCGAGCGAGCCCACGTGCTCGCCCGACGACACCTGCTCCAGCCGGTGCACGATCGGGATCACGTTCTCGCACACCAACATCTATTGTGAACAATGGCACATGAAGATTTGTATTCCGAAAAGTAAGAATTTGAAACATAATGTTAACAACGAAATACAACAGGTGTGTTTCCCGTAGTCTTGAAGTTCACAATTTTAAGACTAATGTGCAGAAATCCCCAAGATTAATAATATTCGATATTAATAAGACGCAAAACTTTATTTGAGAACGAAAAACCTTTAACGTCCTTTGTGCTGTTAGATATGGTTGTGCTTACATGTGGTTGGTGTAAAAATAAAGTTTTGCTTAATCTAAAGGCTTCCTAAAGAAGTACGTACCTGAGTAGGCTCATGATCAGCGGCCAAGCCCGTTAGGAAGCGCAGAATGTACTTCAGAGCTGGCCGGCTGATGAACTCCTTCAGCTCGTCTGAGTCCGTGAATACCAACGTAGGCTTAACGCACGGGGCATGTTTCTACAAACAGTATTCTAAATTAGTACTGGGGTATTTCCAGTATTCTTTTAAACGGTTCTTTTAAATATGAGATATTTAAAAGTTGCTTTGCATGTTTATAAATTGATTATTCAATATTACATTGTTAATATGTCTTCATACTAACACCACTATTGACAATAAGATTATGTACATAAGTTGCTCATCAAAAACATATCTTACTAGGGACATGCGCCCCTTGTACCCTTTCATACTCTATGGCTCTGTACACTTTAGAGAGGAAGGGGGATGGGTGCAGATAATTTGGGTCTCGAGGATACCCTTTTTTCTGAGCATATTTACAAGGTGGTGAATACCCTTCTGGCTTATTAAAATTCCTCATAATAATATAAAACTGATTAAAATATCCAGGGATACCATGTCCACTGTTGGTTAGTGGGTGGGCATCAAAAACTATGTACGTTTAACGACAAACTAATGGTTAAATTCTTGTTAACCGGTAAAATAAAAAATCTGTCGAAGTTGTTTTTTTGCCGAATCTTAAACGACCAGACGTCTTACACTCGGCATGTGAAATGGACGTTTCATACCGGCTATTCATTTGCACAATTCATGTGAACTATCTATGCTACCGTATGTGTCCCACTGGAATGCAAAGGGTTCCATTCGTTCATCGGTGTATGTGCTACGCGAGAGCGGCATCGCCATACCACAAACGTGCTTCTCGTTTATGTGCAAGAATTTTTTTTTTAATTCATCATGTTGGGACGAGAGCTGTACCTATCTCCTACTTACACATAGGAATACAGAATTTCATGCGGCATCCGTACAATTGTTTGAAGATCAGTATGATACAAAATGTGTAAAACTATTTAAGATATGTGAAGGTCATGGGACTTACTGCTAAACAAAAAAAACGAAAGAAGAAACAAATCGAACAGCAAGCTTACCACAATATACTCCAACGCGTCGCGCACCACACCCAGCGATATCAGATAGTCCTTGAGCGTGCCGCCGACAGAGTTCCTCTCTATGTTCGCGCAGAGCACGCAGAACAACTCCATGCGGAACTCCTCCTCCGTCCACTGCTCCGAGTCCAGTTTGTCGAAGTCCAGCACTGGCTTGAAGTGGTCCACTAGCATGGCCATTTTGAGATCGTTACCGTAGACTAAGGCGGCCAGGACGCGGGTGAGATGACCGAGTGCGACGGAGTTATTGCGGATACCTAAAGTAATATTTTAAATTCATAATAAAGTGGAATAATTTGTAGGTTAAATCATTATCATAATTTATTTCAGTAAATTAGTTCTTATTTACTAGCTTCAATTGCTGTGTGGTATCCAAATATGTATTATGTATTTTACAATAACGATTTTAATATGGTTATTTATTTACCTGGGCATTCGGTGCAATTAAGTAGAGCCTGCACATACTCGGGTCCCCCAAATGTGAGCGAAAATTGCAAGAACGACTCGAGGCTTTCGCTGGCCGCTACGGTAAGAATACGCTCCATTATCTGCAAAAATAATTACTCATCTATAAACATATTTTAAAAAGATGCAAGTGAAACCCCTAGATGTTCTTTTTCCATCTAACATGTTACTAAACGAAGTATTTTTTTAAACGCCAACAATAAAAATATTGATCGGATTAAAGTTATTTAGAAGAACAGTCACATAATAATTTACATAAAATTTTGAAACTTTGGTTCACTGCCACTTTGAAGCTACAGGAGAATAAGATAGAATAAGAAATCAACCTAAGACACGGTAACTGATAGACAGTTTAGACACTGCACTGATAGCCTAGTGGTAAGGTGGTTGGTTATGAACACAGTTTATTAGACTGCACTCGTAGCGTAATGGCATACCTCTAGCAACTGGTAGACGAGGTGCGCGCGCGGCATTTCGCGCTCCTCGTCGGCGGCGAGGTGCAGTGCGTGAAGCAGCGTGGGGAGCGCGCGCGTGTCGGCGCGCGTCAGCACGCGCACGCAGCGCCGGACGCGCGCGCACAATGCCAGCAGCCGCAGCAGCGTCGAACATAGCGCGCGCGCGCACCCCACGCGCTGGATCGCCGCCAGCCGTTGAAGCATCACCTCCAGACCACCTGCGAATTAATGCATAATAATTATTTCAATATGATATAACGTAATGCCTTATAGCAACCTCTTCCTTTTAAGTATGGGTCGACGACAAAAATTCGTGATAATAAAAAAAAGTTAATTTATTCTTTATAGAGTAATCAAATTGTAGACAGAAGCATTCCTGCATCTACTTCCACTTTATAAAATCCTCATAACCTTAAAACTAAAATGTCATTCGTCATAGAACTTGCTCATGTGAATGATTGCAGTAGATGACTGCGGGAAGACGTTGTCCTATTAAGCGCTTCCTACAAAATTCATGGGTAGAAATGTAGTGTTGCTATCTAACCATACACCATGTATCAAGCAAAGAGAAGATGTTTTCCTCAGGCACTTACCGCAATCGGCCAGTACGTTAGCCATACGGTATACTTGTTCGTCGTCGACTGCTTCAGCGTTGGTCTGGCTTAACGTCTCTACAAACTCCTCAGTGGCGTCGCCGAGCAAGCCTCGCATGCGGTATACTACGCGCATCGCGTCTACACCCTCGCCTGACGTACACCAAACCTGGACATACGGAAATACAACTTAGATTTGTTTGAAGCAATAATATGATAATATTATAGTGAAATACTATGATTTCACCTATGCTCTAACAAAATCATTAATTTATGATTTATGTTAAATTATTGTATTTTTTCTTACAATGTTCATCATTCGACTAATAAGCTGGCCACGTCATTCGGAATACATTAAATGTATGATTCGTATTTATTTATATAAAGCTCAAACTAAAGACGGCGCGGAGTACGGTCGACTAAGTAAATGATTTACCTTTGCGGATTAAAATACCAACTCCTGACCAGACTACATTCGGGTTAGCTCGAATTCGCGATATATTACGATTAATGGCGGGGCCACACTATAACGATATTGGTCGTAACTGCGGTCGTATAGCATAACAAAAATACATATTTCTAGTATTGATTTAATAATAGTACCTTCTTGTAAACTTCCTTGACGGGCAGGTCCAGCGACATGATCTTGTTACACACAAGCAGCTCCATGCCATTGTCGTCCTCGAGCAGGGCCACCAGGTCGCAGTCGGTGCAGATCTTGTTCTTCACGTCGCGCATCAGCGGGCCCATGCCCGGCTCTAACGACGAGTAAGGATTACCCAACATACGGCCCTGTGAATACGATTCATTATATCTTAAAATTAATACATAACTTAAATCAATAAATATTTCTATTTAACTTGTGCAAATTCCTTTATAAAAACGATTTCTACCTTTAACTAATAATAATAATAATTTTTAGTACATTTACTAATAAGCCTCACCAGCTAACTAGATATAAATCAATTTAGTACATTAATGAAGTTCACAAAAAATACACAACACTGTATAAATACAAAGCGAAGTAATCTTCTCACCAATATACCTCTGGGTATAATTATACAAAAATCATCACATACATGAAAAGTTCACAAAATTATTTATTCATCAGATATCGGTTAAGACTTCATGATCGAGAGTACCATTGAAACAGGCTTATTTTGTGATGTTCCAAAGTACTATGAAGTTTCGCTTCTACATGGTAATACTCATTTATCTACATCCCATTAATTATAATCAAACATAGGTATAATCTTCTGACCTGCAAGAAGTCTTCCTGCTGTGGATCCTTCTCGAGTGTGAGGAAAAACTCGCCCACGTCGTTCTCCTCGGGATAGATGATGGAGCACAGCCGCTCGAAGATAAACACTGGCGTGCGGTAATCGTGTAGCGGATACTTCTGCACTGTCTCGATGCATACTGTCATGAATTCCGCGGTCTCTGCCTCCGTGCCTGTGTAATTATATGTGTAAATATACAAAATGTACACTAAAACACTTTGACCTATTATAGATCACAAATAATTTACACAACGTGGAAAGGCATATGAAAAATCGAAACAGTTTAAGGTTAAGATTAAATTCACCATAAACTTGAAATACCAGTTGCATATTAAAGTTAACGTCAATATTCTCAAATAGATAATTACGATGAAGACGCACATATATCTTTCGTGTAATTTTGGCATTACATTATATCAACATCACTAAATATCTACGAATTAAGACTCGCTAAATGTTTTATACACATCGCTAATATACACAACTTAAAATGGTATTGACAATCAATCAATTAAACGACATATTTCTTTACAGGATAAAGGTAAGAATAGTTCTTAAAATAAGTGGATTGGATTGGAATTCCTCTTGTTCTAATCTTCTGTCACTTCGTTTTTGCAACATTGAGCATATATGTACTATAAGAAACATGGTGTCTATTGAATAGCGCGCGAACGATGCGCGGACGAGTCAGTTTTAGCTAGTTAGCAATCAGCCGGCAAAGAATCGTGCGCACATCCTGAGCCCACTAACAGTACATAATTATGTAAGGTAACGCGAAGTGGCAGAAATTACCGGTGGTCATCTCCTCGAGCAGCTCGAGCAGCTTCTCCTGCGTGTCGTCGGTGAGGCGCGTGCGCTGCACCACGAGGCGGCGCAGCGACAGGTAGCCGCCGAGCACGGCGCCCACCAGCCGCGTCTTATAGGCGCGCCGCGCGCCGCCCTCTTCCAGGAACATCGCCAGCAGCTCCGTCAGTCGCTTCAGCGCGTAACCTGCACCACGTTACAGTGTAACACGATCCTAACGATCACTATAAACAGTCATAACTAAATGTCCAAGCCACAATAATCATGAACTGTGATCCCTTAAAAATTAAATATATTATTCATCACCAACCCATTATTGTTTTACTGCTAGACTCGGGTTTCCTCTCAGTATGTGAGCACTGTCCACTACAAATGCCAGGTACAGATGGTGAATTTTTCACATATTTCAGAATATTGTGGACAACTTTTAACCATACAGATTTCCATTTCGATGTCTCCTTTTAATATTAAAACAAATTGATTAATACGCAAAATATGAAATAGGAAAAATCATTTCCCTTAAGGCTAAATTCTGATTTTGTAGTGCAGTAGTTTCTGCAATAATGAAAAATGTACACAAATCTATTTACAGCTATAAAACTATCAACTACTACAACTATTAAATACCTTGAGCCAAATCAGATGTGAGAGTAGTTTCTTCTAGACGGTGCAGTTGTTCAATCTCTTTCGTCATGAGATCTGCGATTTGCTGCAGCACACCACGCAAAGCGAGGAATTGCTTCCAAGGTGTCTCGGATGCTAAGCCTTGAAATAAAAACATTGAGATCATAATTTGTTCTTTTTAATTTTAACAAGTAAAAACATCACAAACCAAACTTACTTTGATATAGCTGCAAGAACTGTTCACTTGCTTCTCCAGCTTTACCAACTTCAGGGAGGAAACTCGTCAAAAGAATGAGTACCTGTATTGTAAGAAATATTAATTTATAGAATTTAAATGTCTGACAATATTGTTAAATATTTAATTGTAATCATTATTTAAACATGGTAGCATCCTTCACAGTTAAGTTCTGGAGGTACCATTGTGACATCTATTTCTTTCTTACAACAGCAGTGTTAAACATCTCTAAGCTCTGGTTTAACTCTTGTACATATGTATGTATTTCTATAAATATACAAAGTGTCCCAACTTGATGATTTCGAGTAAGACTTTAATCCTATTTGGGACTGATTATCAATGTCAATGGGTGGCAATAACCACTTATCATCAGGTGGAATGCATGCTGATTTGGTACTTCTATGCTATGAAAAAAATATCCACTTAAAAGTGCTTTACTGGAACAAGTTTATAAGCGGATTTATAAATTCTTACCGCTTTAGTTCTTTCGTAAGAGTCACACAGCGACTTGACCATCTGGCAGGCGGTGTCACGGGCGATTCGCGAGCTGGGGTCGAACATCACGGGCCGCAGCCAGCCGCCGTCCTCCAGCGCCAGCGGTCGCATGCCGTGCGATAGCAACATCTGTACAGGAGACAATTGTGCACTTTCGTTTAAAGCGATTTTCTATGTTCCACTATATATTTTTTAAACAACTTTGTAGTGTGGTAAAATAGTAGCGCAGAAGTAAATATTTCTACTTATCTGAAAAAGTAAATCTGAATAACTAATTAAACGCTTCAATTTTTATCAACACAGTACCCATAAAGCGTTTTTTATACTTGTTTCAGGAGTAAATGAAAAATGGCGGCATTCATACGTCACTAGTCTGTTTTTGAATGAGAGTAAGTTGATTGACATTGAGCGTTGGAAGTTTTTGCCATTTCTTATAGTGAAAAGTGATGTACAACTATTACTACAATCGGATTTTAATGAAATGTATATATACAACACGCTCTCGCGAAGTAAAACTATTCTATTGTTATAAAGTTAAAGATTTTATTCGGCCTTTTACAGGGACTACTACACTATACATACCTCACGGAACAAAGACATACGGACTTTTTCAACCTCGCGGAGGATGTGGGAGCGCACTAGTTTTGCGCTTTCACGCAGCGTCCTATCTCAACGGGTTAACAACTACTTCTCTCTAAATTTTCCATGCACCCTGGATCACACGCATGCCCAATATCCTGCGCATCGCGACGAGAGCTCTCATTGGGTTATTCAAATCATGCAAGCTAACGAGTGTCACCCATTGGCCGAGCACGGTCGATGTTCTGCGTTACGCCGCTGTGTAAATTAGGGGTCCCGCGATCAGACAACAAAACCTAATAAGCCCGCGTTACATATATTATTTACGGTTTATTAAAAATGGTTTTGTGTAATGTATTGAAAATTAATGTGTGGTGATAATAATAATATTTATACTCCAAAAAAGTTTAGTCACCTTTTAGAGTAATAATATCGAGGCATTACTTTAGAAGACATATGGCTTTTATGAGCCGTGTGATTCATGTACAAAAAAAATGTCAATTTGTGACAGTTCTTTTTCTTCGGTAAATACGATAAGATAAAAACGTGCTATATCTATGTTATACGTTGGTATGAGGGCACGGACTAGTACGTGCATCCGCTCCAGAGTTACATAATTTTTACTTTGCAATCAGATATATCTTGTTCATCAGGTTCATGAGTACCGAGGTTCCGAGAGTATCCCTACCCTCTAATAGTTCTTAAAAGTGCAAATTTTTGTACGGTACCTTCTCTCGCCAGCGCGTAAGGTATTTGTGTGCGAGCAGCAAGTCACGTCGCGGCAGTGCAGCGCACAGGGGCGCGGCGGGCGGCGCGGCGCGCGTGCCTAGGCGGCGCCAGCGCGCGGGCGGCACACGCCCGGCCAGCCAGCCCGCCAGCTCCACCACCAAGTTGCCAGCCAGCGTTACCTCCTGCCACTTGTCCCCCTGACACACACACACACAATGTTATTGCCTCTTTAATGCCAGACGAGATCAGAAAATTATAAATATTTAAACAAAATTTCATAACTTAAATGTTCCCTATATTGCCTATTATAAATATTTAACAAGTAAATACATGTGTGGCATTTTACCTTGGGTTCTTTAGGCTGTTCTTCGTTACCAGTAGTAGCAGCAGGCGCGGCCGGAGCCATCAGCTGTTGCATATAGCGTAAGCACGGCAATGCCACTTGCTGCAACGCGTATTGATGGGCTAAAACATGAAAAATACAATACACGATAAAATATTGCTTAACCAGAGATCCAATCATATAAACATACATATGTTAAAAATAAAAAGAGTATACTGAGTATAGAAAACTTACAGTTTGGAGATGATGAATTGATGCCAGGTAAGCCTGCCAAAGCTTCTGATGTCAAGATGGTGCTGGCTGCCGGTGGAATACCAGCCACTTCCGTCAGTTGTGGGCAACACCTACATATATACAAAACAATAAACAACCATAATATAAACATAGATATTATATAATGCTAATTTTTAAATGATTGTTACAAACCAGACCCATAGCTTCACAATGCAACGCAGTCGTACTTCCCAACAATCCACTGAATCTTGAACCTTTACTAATGATCCCAAGAGCAACACCAAGGGACGCACCTGTAACACATATGTATTTTTAAGTAAAGCACAGTCAAGTTAATAACGTATATACGATCAAAGTACTTTAAACCTCTCTTACAGAATTGTTATGATCCTGGGAGGCGGCGTGTCCCATAAGAGACAAAGTGATCCGTTGAGTCAGCAAGTTGCAGAGATGCTCTGTCGCCGGCAAATTGTCACGTGTCACCAAGCAAATCAGGGAACGAACTTCCTCTTGAGACTGCGGTAACGATAAAAGTAATTTATATATTACATAAATTTTGAATTACAATTTAATGCGTACATACTTTATATACACTAAGTACAATACACTAAAATTAAAATACTAGTTTGAAACCTATAGTCAAATCTGCAATTTGTTTAATATTGTAATTGTCATCAAACTAATGGTCAAAATTATTATTATTAATGATTATTATTAATGAGAAAACATCAATCTAACAGCCTCCTGTAACTTCTAAATTCCGATTGATAAAAAATAAATAACATCTGAAAAATTACTTAATTTTCAGATGACGTGTGCGTGAAATTCCTAGTGGCACCGTATACGCACACAAAAATATGTGCACGTGAGCCATGGGGCAAATACTGTTGTAAGGCGATTCAGACTAGATTTTGCCTACATATTATATCCTGTCATCCTCCTACTCAACGTCAAACTAGGCTTCTAAACATAATTATACAATATACGTGTAATATATACTATATTATATACTGAATGAGTTTGTCTGTTTTTAATTTTTACTAAGCTCCACTAAACTAGACATTTAGACGTTATTATACAATATCTGCATAGGGTACTATATGCATATATGTAATGGAAATACCTGCGGTGTGCCGCGGTGCAAGTTGTGGTGCACGAGTTCGTGCACGAGCCCCGCGTCGCACAGCCGCGCGCGGTGTTCGCGCTGCGAGGCCAGCGCGCGCAGCAGCGTCAGGCACTGCTCGGCGCACGCCAGCGCGCAGCCGTAGCACCCTCCGCGGGACTCTGCGCATACCAGCAATTAATTGTAAATAACACAAAAACACTTTTTTACATGCCTATAAAAATTAGTCATTAATTCACATGGTTTAATTAAAACTAATAGAGTGCTTATTACACAATAAATATGCAAAACTTTTTAGTTCTGGTATTAGACATACATTTGGTACAGAAAATTGTTAAAGCACGTGGCGCACAGGCGGCCGCTTGGCTTGTCGATATTCAACTTATAAATATATATATGGGCTTGAGAGCAGGCTGTGTGGGGTGCGGTATGAATCTATATCCGAACGAGCACATGGTAACGGGGAGGCAGTACGGTGACTCGCACTAGTCGTTCGATATCGTTTATGATATAATACATAAAAACTTTTTTCATATTATTTATATAGTAAAATTGTCAAAAACTAACCTTTAGTTAGATCTTCGTCATAGTTCTGCAGCAGTCCCGCATAAACTGGCAATGTGTCGCCTTTCAGCTGCTCACTCTGCGCGCGATCGTAAGCGACTAACTCCTTTCTATAAATTAGAATATTTTTATTTCCAAATAAATCAAAGATTATCGTAAACAATTCCTAAAAATTAATTCTTAAATAATATGGTTCACCATGCTTAGTCAAGGGCGGATTATTAAACTGTGCGAGAACAACTCTGAAAACAAAAAATCTCAAGACCCGATTTTTCCTCACGTTAAAACTTGATGACAATTAATTCCTAATATTATACTGTACTTATTCTCTACTGCTCTTTATATGTATGTACATGTCATAGCATTGATGATTTTCTAACGCGCAAATGACTTTAAAAAATGTATATAACTTACGCAATTACTGCTATGTGGTAAAAAAATCATATCATTTACATACACAATTACTGATATAAGCTAAAAAGATGCATACCTGCAAGCCAACACCTTCTGTATGATCTTGGAGAGGTCCTCGAAGTGCCCCTTGCTGTCGACGCAGTACTTGTGCGCGAGCGTCTGGATGACGCGGTTGATCTGCGCGCCGCCGAACGCCGCGCCCGGCGCGTTGCTGTTCTCGTCCGGGCGGCTCTCCACGCGGTGTTCGTTGATCTTGTGCACTAGCGACTGGAGAATGAACACATCGATTAAGTAAATAAATAAAATTATAATAAACAAAACAGACAAATGTTTTCTACACTCATAGAACCACATTAGGATACTTTGTGTCGTGGATGCCAAGGATACATACAAAACCTAAATCCAAAATAGAAATTTAAATTCATAATTTAGATATCTGCCCGGCCGGGAATCGAACCCGGAACCCTGTGCGTGTCAAGCCTGTATGGTGTCCGCTGCGTCACGAGGGCTGTCGTTACTGATATCTTAGCAAGATAGTAAGTCATACTAGTTTGTAGGAGACAACTGGTAAATAAATATATCAAGCAGTAAAATTAATAGTATAATTTGATTTCAGTATGAGTGTCGTTCAATAACATTGACATACTTAAAAATATTTTATAATTGGTAGCTGTAACCAAATTCATACTGAGTGAACATACTTTCATATGTATAATTCATATAAAGTCAACCTGAACTAGCACAAGGTTATTGGCGACGAGATGTCGTTAGACGAGATCGCTTTGTCGAGTAGCGTAGCGATATATAAGATTTCGCAAGGCTATACGATTGGTCGCTTTGCGAAATCATACTAAACGGATCCCAGCGTAGTAGTGTTCGTAACACACACCTCAAGTACGGGCTTATTGGCGATGACTTGTCGACAAACACGATGGGTCTCATAAAACAGCGTATCGATATGATTGTTCGTCTAGCTAAGTCATACTAAACGGGTCAATTTGTAGTAGTGTTCGTAGCACACATCTCAGGCACGGGCTTATAGGCGATGAGTTATTAGCGACGAGTGAGTCGATACACTCGATCGGTTTTGTCAAACGTGCCGATGCGATTGGACGCCTTGCGAAGTAGTGAACGGATCAAACCGTAGTCGTGTTCGTAGCGAACGCACCTCAAGCACGGGCTTATTGGCGACGAGTTGACGATAGACGCGGTCGGCCTTGTCGAGCAGCGTGCCGATGGTCTGCACCATCTTCTTGCGCTCCTCGTCGTTCTCTATGGTGTCGACCGCGCAGCACGGCCGCGCCGTCAGCGTGTAGTCGAACTTCGCGTACTTGCAGAAGCCGCACGCGTGGCACAGGAACGGGTCCTTCTCGTCGTAGTTTATCGCACTGAAAGAATACACCGAATTTAATAAACCGCCAGGAAGGCCGGACTGAAATACCAGATCGTTTAAAGGCAGCGTATTCTTACCGACACTTGTGACATTGGTAAACGTTTTCACCGCAGTTCGCGCAAACGCCCGGATTCGCTGGTACCGATTGAGAGCAGCGTGGACATTGCAGTGACTCGCCTGAGCAAACAAATCATGTTAACATTTTGAATTTTTTTCATTTTCTGTATCTAAAACGTATATGTTGTCATTAAAACATACCAGTAGCTTGTTGGTTTTCGTAGAACTCTGCATACTCCATCATGAGATTGCATGCGACGATAGGGAGAGGGAAGTCGACGCGAACCTCCGTTTGGCCAGATTGTAGTTGTACTCTCTTTGCTTTATGCCACATGCCTGTAACAAAACAATTGTTAGAAAATTTACAATAAACTGAACTCAATATATCACTATCAGCACTAATACTAAATAACGCCTATATTACTCATACACTCATACTCCCACTAGGCTTCCTTGAGTCGTGGGTGCCATGGCAACATACAAAGACAAGTACACATACACCCAGACCCAGAAAATAAATCCAAATTCATCAACTAGGTCAATTATCATCACATGCCTGGCCAGATATCGTACTCAGAAACCTTCGCGTGTCAAACCAGTATGGTTACCACTCCGCCACGTTCATTATTAGTACTTTTGTAATAAATTATTCAATGCCGTTAAGGCACAGAATGTCAACTGGCTTGTTGTATAAAAACATAGTAACTTCTAATTAGTTCACTATTGTTACTGTTAGCTAATGAAACTCGTAATAGATAATACTTTTTCATAGACATGACTTCCGGAACTTGGCACGATATGTAAGGCTATAAGAACGGCACACTGACTTGCTGACTGGCTTGAATTAGTTTATTACATAATGAGACTAGCAGTAAACAGGCGCGGTTTTCCATTTGCACACTACCAGAAAGTGTATGTGTACATTAGCAGTCTATTCGGTTACTCTATCTACGCTCATTATCGAGGCAATAATGACACAAACCGGGCTTGTTCTTGAGCTCCTGCACGGCCTGCACGGTGCGGTTGTTGTAGTAGAAGTTGATTGTGCGCACCATCTTGCTGCGCTTAATGTCGCCGATGCGCAGGCTGATGCGGCTGATCATGTGGCTGTTCACCAGTTTCACGATCTGCGTCGTGGTCGTAAACTTCGAATCGATCTGTGGGACGTATACGCGATTAGCTCTTAATTGTAATGTTACAATCACCACGTGTCAGCGTAAATACACTAAACGCTTTTGCTTCAGATGTCATTCTCCACAATTACCTAACCCATACCCGTTAATAAAAGCATTCTTTACCTTTTATAGCAGCAAAATGTTCACGTATATTATTCAGTCCAATTGAATATATTCCATTTCACCAATTCTTGATTAAATATTGAAATGAATTGAATCCAGTTGAAACAATGAGTTACGAAATATATGACAATAATTTTATACATACATAATGAAGTATGATTCAATTAAACAGTTTCAATATCCTAGATAAAATGATCCCTATTGTTATTTCTGAAAAAAAAACTAACCCTCTGCTGTCCACATACCTTGATAGTCGGCAGCTTGATAGTAGCCATCGGCACCTCGGGGTTGTTGCATACGAGGCACGGCTCAGACTCCAGGTAGTAGCCGTCCAGCTCCACGAACGCGCCGAGCGCCGAGTACAGCGCGGCGTTGCCATGCGACGACAGCACTCCGTTCTGAGTGCGGAGGAGCTCTACCGCATTGCCTATGTATGTCTATGAAAGATGTACAGGATTTTATAATATTTGGGCCACAAATCTCAGACCAAATTGGCAATTGCTATTGTTAACATTCGGTCCTTTCTACAGACATCCTCATTAGAAACTGTCAATTTAATCTCAGAAATATATGGACGAATTTCAGAATAGCAAGATTATGCTGTTATAATTAACAATGGCTAACTAAATAACTAGTACTTCTTATTTTTACAAGACTTAAAGTATATAATATATAAATCATTTAGAGCTTCTCATATTTTAAATAAATATGAATATATACAATTCACAAAATTGAGTTAACATACATATAACAATCATAGATAAAAATTCAATCCATTCAAATAAATACCTCAGTATCGATATTAGGCGTTTTCAATGTAAAGTATCCGAGCAGGTCAACAAATTGAGCGGCCTTGCGTCCGTACTGCGGTAATGTAGGCCATATTCCCCACAAAAGAGACACCAAAGATGATTGTTCTGCTTGAGATGAATTACTAAAAATAAGATATTAGTTGTATTCATATTGTTGTATGTACTACATACAACTTATCTAGTTATACTTAGGAATTTTACTTACTTATAGATGGCAAGGATTAAGGCATGTGCCTGCCAGCGAACAGATGTAGAGTTGGTTTCTAACAGGAATGCCTTCACAAACAAATTCAGTTCCTCTTGAGGCACCTAAAAATACAAACATATTTAGCTATATCCTCCTAATATGTAACTTTATGTTCAATTATTTGGATACAATATTTCATGACAACTACTTACCTGTTTTAGAATTTGTTGAACCAGTTGAGGTACCCGCTGTTCTTGGAATTTCGAGCTGTCAGAGACGAATGCATCACTATCGGCACTGCGTTCGCGTTCCGGATACTCGGATGACGTCTGATGAAAATACAAACAAATATTAGTAATATTTTCATGAAAACAATTCAACGACACTATATTCAAGTACAAACTTCAAAATTAGTATCCAGCATTTGCAAGTCACGAAGAAATTTTGAACTTTATAATTGTCGTCAACTGCTTGTTGTCACGAAAAGTCAACTCGTTGAAAATGAAGTTTTTAAAATGAGATAAGATCTATTCTGTCTTCTAGTAACAGTTTTAAATGTCGCTGTGTTCGTAAGAGAGAAACACTGACATGAGGCCTCCCAACTTATCCCTCAGGGGTAACATTACATCTGTGGCCGACTTCAGGTAGAGCTTCTATATAAATTGAGGTTGTCACGGTCGGCAGACACCTTTCCAACCAGTGGCTCGAAAGCTATTGTGCGATTTCTTCAACAGTTTAATAATGAAGAATAAATAATAACAATAATACCTTGGCGTCACCCTTTTGCTTGACGGGCTTGGCGGCCGGTTGTGCGTCGTCCACGGGCTGCGAGGGCTGAGCAGGTTGGGCGGGCTGCGCGGCGGGCGGCGGGTGTGGCGGCGTGGCGGGTTGCGAGGGCGGTTGCGCAGCAGGCGGCGCGTGAGGTGCGTGAGGCGGACAAAGTGCAGCCTGCAGCAGCTGCAGCACGACGGGTGCCACGTGCGGATGCAGGCGGCGCGCGGCGCGCAGCAGCCACGCCAGTGCCTCGCGTCGCTCCGACAGGCACGTGTGCTGCCAGTTGCCTGTGCGCGCGCTCACTATCTCCGCGCACGCCTAAGTATTACGACGAATATGAAGCCTCAATAATATTTAATCATTGTTTAAAATGCTTTTTTACATTCATAGCCTCACACTAGGATATCTACCCTGTATGGTTGGTGCCATGGACGCATACAAGACGAACGCACAGACACTCAGACCCAGACCAGAAATCTGTAACTATCATATGCCAAATATAATTCTAACCGTATTTGCAATGCGCTATCGATTTTATATATACAATAAAATAATCAATACAAAAAATAAATGTATGTCATTTATTATAACAATATATTTTTTAGATTTTTTGCGTTTTTGCAAGATGGCTCCAACCTTTTTATGTCCCACTGCTGGACACGGATCTCTTCCCACAATTAGGGAAGGCCTAGAGCATACTCCCCCACACTACTCCAATGCCGATTTATGGAGATACTAGTTAGTGGTCAATCCGAGTCGAACGTTTTCAGACCGCACACAAGGCTTCCGACAAGGTTTAACGACTGGTATACAGTGATAACAACCCGGAAATTTATCCACAAACGTGTACCCATCCAACTTTCGACCGCATCTAACGCACTACGCAAGCCGCGGGGCTGTGAGCGCGCTTTTTATAAAATACCAAAACTTAGCACACAAATTGTCTGCGTACTACGCAAATAACTTGTACGAAGATCTTCTATTAATGTTACAAAACTATTTGGAAACAGCACTACGCTTCTTACTTATTATATAAATTAAACATATCATACCTTTAGGTGGTCCATCAGGCGAACTAGCTTGTCATAGGCGGGATCCGTGGCCAGGAGTGCCTTAGCAGCGTTCAAATTGGTGTCCAATGCGTGCACGTCGCGCAGCTGGCGGTAGCGTTCACGCGTACCGCACAGCAACAAAAGGAGTTTACGGACTTGCTTGCTGTACAAAAATATATATTATTATTCAGTGAAACAAAAGTCTACAGTTCTTCAATTTGCTTAGTTCTTTATAGTACATCGACTGAAGCATTTCATCACAAATTACACTCCTACTGTTGAGTCTCCTCTCAAAGCAGAGTCTGAAGTATCTACTTTTAACTAATAGATGATTGCTAGTAATTCAAATTGTAACATGGTAGTGTTAATTCAATTTTACAGTCATAAAGTTTATGAACTTTTTATACATACAATCACTTTTCAGAATTATTGTTAGTAAAACAGAGGAAATAATAATATCTCACCGCAGCGGCGTCTGCTGATTCATCATGTACTCGCACAGCAGGGTTCGCCAGCGTGCATCGAAGTGCGCCGGGTCACAGTGCTTATGGATTTGGCATGGTAGACGCAGGGCCATTTCCATAAGCAATTGCGGGTAGTTGTCAAACACGTCGAGAGCGTGGCCTGAACATAGATAAAGACATGCCATAAAGCTGGATCCCGGATCAACCCTTTACTATTTCAAAGTTGGGCCGAGGTCTTCACATAAAATAAGAAAGCCTGTCACAGGAGTACCTTGGTTGGACCATAATCAATCAAGTGCAGATTAGTAGACTTAATTTTTGAGAACTTAAAGAACTCTCAGGTGTCTCAAGTTTATAATCAAAACGAATGTTACTTATATTGTATGGGTACGTAACTTGGAGAATTTGGAGGTATTAGGCATAGAACTCACGATCCTTAGTGTGAGAGCCCGCGATCTTATTTCAATTCTATCACTGTTTGTATGCATACAAATACAAATATATTGAATCACAATGACAAAATAAAGTAACAAAACAAATAGTAGCATAAAGTAACTTACTTTTAACATATTCTTTGACAAAGAATGGCTGCATGTCTGGAAGAGGCTGAGGTGGTTGCGGCTTGAGCAACTGCTGAGTTGGAGTTGTTGAAGTTGTATCTGTTGTAAAAAGACAAAAAGTACAATTAATCAGATATTAAAAAATTTATTACAATAATAGTCATGATGACTATCATAGAAAAAAGACCAGAATTAATAAAACCAATGTGCGTCACAAATGTGAAAATTAAAGAAAGTCTATCTATTGACATGATAAAATGAAGACGCTTAGGTAAAGATAAATGTATAAACATTTTTCAACAAATTCAATTATCTATTCTTTTATCATATCAAATTTCTCCGAAACATAATTTATTTAAAACTAAATTTTTCTTTGTTACATACATGAACATTCAGTTAGGGTATTTAATTAACATATAGAAATGAAATCGAGACTATGGTAATTTGACATCTACCAAAGTATGTTTTCTTTAGACATTTTTTTCGTCAATATAATATTAGACCTGACGTTCATTACTAGACCAATGGATTATGAGTAATAATTATAAAAGGTCACACTTTATAATTTCCTTTCTACTACAGTACACCCAAAAATACGTATTGTAAATATGTTTCAATTTGAATATTGTTCATGTTCAGGAAACGCGTGTTTCAACTATGCATACATTAGCACGTTTATTTGTAAACGAGGCTGGTACTAACTGGATGTCTTCTCCTTCCAGTATGGCAGTAGAGCCGCGAGCACGCTGTAGCAGTGCCTGGGCGCCTGTGCGCGCACGAGTGCGGCGGCGGCCAGGCGCGACACGTGCGCAGCGCACGCCGGCCCCGCCACCTCGCTGCGGCTCACGGTGCCCCCCGTGCCGGTGCTGCACGACTTCCAGCGCGCCATCAGCACGCCTAAGGAACAATCCATGTCGGTAACCGATACAATTATAATAAGTGTAATTTATCTTATCTTATTAGTTTGCAAAGTCCTTCAAACCTTGTTGCATTCTATCAATAAACAAATACTCACTAAGCAATCTCATGATGACCAGCTGCAGTTCCCTTCTATTAGTTCTCTCATGAACAGGCGGCCTGTGTTGCTCGCCTTGCGTGTCCAACTCTGATACGAGTAGCTCCAGCCTCATGATAGCTAACTGAAGTTCGCGCTTCTCTGAACGCTCTTCGCCGGGCGTTTCCTCCGGCTGGATATCAAGTTCTGACACGAGGACTTCTAGCAGACGTTCTAGTACGGCGCGATCACCTTCCACGCTCGAATCTAAGTCACCAGCTAGCATGAGGACGACCTATACGGACGAAGATACCATTTTGTTAAATTTACAATGTGCATAAAGAAATAATCTATAAGAATCGAACAGTACACTAAACTTGAAACATACAAATTATTTAAACACAAACAAATTTTATATAAGCAATCACGAAGACTTTTTAATACAAAAATGTGTTCTTACTGCGTACACTCTCACAATTATCTATTGTGGATACCAATACCAATTTTTTTTTTATTATACTGTAAAAAACATCCTAAATGATTGACTCAACAAACACACTACATAACCACACATTATATTTTAAGGCACGGTTTTAAATAAGATTTATTTGACATATGTAATACCAGAAAGTATATGTCTTTCACTAGATGTCTAAATGGTTACTATGTATATGGTACAACTTGTGATATACCACCAAATATAGTATTGAGTCTACAAGTCTGTCTATTATATAATGTAGTCACTTTGTATTTTCTATAGCAAAGAGAGTAAGTGGTCACTGCCCCCCTAAATCATTAATGAACTCAAATTAGGAGAACTGAAGTACCACTTGACGTTGGTCATAGATGTAATAGGATGCTGTGTAGTGTGTATGTAAG
>DWKL01000292.1:0-20600 GCA_018249415.1 Phareas burnsi | reverse complement strand
TATATTACCAATATATATTTATTACCAATATTTAGAATTATATACAAATATACTTATTTAAAAGTAAAATTAAAAAACTATATAAAACCAGGCAAAGTTCTGTTATTAAATAGTTTTGGTAAATTATACCACGGAACTGTTGGAGTTGTCTAAAAAAAAGTCCTCTGGTATAACTGGTGGACAGAGATGTTGGCTAATTTCCCCCTCATCATCTGAACTGACCTTAATATCTTCCCCTGTTACGTATATGTTGGAGCCACATACGTAGTGCACCAGCTTCTCGGGGTCAGTCTCCACTGGCAGCTCCTTTTTCTCCATGGGTCCAAGCTTGCCCATCTTCTTCTTACCCTTGCCCAGCCCCAGCACACCTGGAGAAGATGATAGTTGTAACTTAAAATGTTTACTTGTATATGATTATATGTTGTAATTGGTGAAAGTTATTGTTGTAGTTGGAAAGTTGATTATAGATGTCCATGGAGGACAGCAACCACCACTTACCATCGGATAGATTGCAGGCTCGTTTATTTCCATACATTATTTCATTAAAATAATGATTAAAGTAAGATCTATTCTACATGTAAATAAAGATACTGATTGCAATAAACTGTTGAGTGTTCGTATCATTCATTCATAGAACAAATATCTACCTTATATTTGTTATATTCTATTCCCTTCAAAATAGGTATTACAAAGGATAAACTTAGTGCATTATGGCATTCTCTGCTAGTCACCCCTGGGTCCATGTTGAAAATTACAAAATACATACAAACAATACATCTATATATATTCATAATGTATATAAGGTAATGCTACATAAAAATAATTAATTTGATAGTATTTTATGTCTTCCAATGTTTTCAAATTAAATTATATGCTGCTAGTTACCATGAAGAGTTCTGTTCGGTTCTGTTCTGTCTAAGGTAGTACCTAGATGCGTCAGTGCTCCTGAGAAGTAAGATGGTCTCCCCGCTCTAAGTGTACCCGGTAACCGCACGGCGGATTATTAGGGCGGGGGTGTTACCTCCCCGGACGAACTATAGTTCTACCATCTATCAGACTGATTGCCTTTAAATAATCAATTATCTCACCTCCGGCAGCTGAGGTAGTTTTCTTGGTTACAGCGAAATTCGTGGATCCAGTGTGTATATTAATCGATTTGATATTAAAAACATTTTGTGACTGGAATGCCAATCTAGTCACCGACACCGGGTTGATACGTAGAAAGTTATGTAAGATGGACATTTATGGTCTCCTCTTCACTGTTTTTCTTATTAATATAGAAAGTAACTTATTATTATTTTAGGTTATGTAGCCTAAGTAGTTAATGGCATTATTGACAATGACAACTAATATGACAATAAAAAAAATACTAAACGATAGTGATTATATTATCTTTGGTTCTTAGGTCATGACATTGACAATAATGTAACGTTAAATGCTTTTGACGGTTTAGTATTTTTGGCTGCGTTCAAAATCTACATAAGTGTCATATACATATAAACTAAAATCTGATAAAATTGACCTTTTTTACTAATTCCATACGTTTTAGGCAGGTACTTTGTATGAAAAAAATATGAAAATGATTTTAAATATATAAAAAACGAATATACCAAAGCTTATGATGATGCAAAGAGTATAATAATATATAGGATAGATGATGTTTTAGATATTATTATTAACGATCTTGGCCACGTTATGTCGTTTATATTTACAGAGGAAAGTTCCATGGATATATTTGTTAGGATAATTATTTTTATTAAAAGAACTCTTTGTCTTGAAGTTACAACATTTTTATGTTAGTGGTAGAATAAGGTCTAGATCTCCTAAATGCCCGACTATAAGATAAGTAAAAAAGTTCGCAGCCAACTAATGATCAAATTTTGATATTATCCATGAACAATAAAAAAATCCAAAAACTGGATTGTTAACTGTCTTATTTTATTAAAATAATTATTATTATTTTTTGCTTTAAGTTGTTATTTTGAATAGACGTATCAAACAATATTTAGTATTTATTAAATATTATTCTCATTAGTTATATATAATAATATAACTCTGGCAATTAGTAAGCCAACTAAGTCAACAATAAATAAAAGCTGCTGTCACTGTCAAATTGCTCTATGGTATAGTGATTATTATCAATATATCATAGAGTAACTTATAATATAAGATTATTACGGTCTTGTTTCGCTCAGTTTTCGGGATTTCCTACTGTTCAAACTTACTTGAGTTCCTTCCTTGTTTATAAGATGACAATTCCCTCGCTCGTATGATTCATACAAAATAATATTCGAATCAATTGCTTCCATTGGATCATTAGGCCGGATAAGAAAAATGCTGGTTGCTCGAGGAAGTCTGGTTTGAAGTTTTCGCGTACAGTATGATGAAAAACGAAGACGACTACGACGACAGCGATCACGAATTTTATTTTTTTAAAGTGAGTCAGTCTCCATCGCCGTGCGCGGTCGCATCTGGATTGTTTTAGTGCAAATTGTTGCTATTTATGGTAGCTTAGTAACACTTGTTGCGGTTCATTTGTGTTTTATAGAGTAGTGCTGTTTTGTGTTGTGGCATACTAGTGGATTTATTTTCGCTTGGTGATATAATATTGTGAGAAAGGTAAGACAACCTTTTGAAATTTTCTTTGGCCCTCGTACCGAATTGAAACTAATTGACCTCCAAATGAATATCATTCAATATAATACATCTAAAGAATTTTAACTAGAAATAATTAAACTGATATTGGTAGAACTGGACATGAAGCTCACTTTTATGTATAAATCTGTTATCAATGTTATCATATACAAGCATTAATTTAAATATTTACCTTTAAAACAATACTTATAATTTAAGGAATGCTGTTTGGCATAGGTCAGTGATAGCGAACTGAAATTCCTATTCTCGGGGTGTGAGGATTTACTACAGTGAAAGTAGTATCCTCTTTTATATGCTGTATGTGTGTAATTTCTCATTAATTTCAAAAGATACCAGGTTTTTATCAGGTATTTTTTTATACTTAATAGATATTCATGATTATGTGTAGCATGTTGTTAGTGCTTTGATTTCAAATAAATATGCAATCTTTTCTAAGCAAATCCCTACTGAATGTTTCTTTTCATTTTCACTAATTAGGTGCATATTCAACTGTAGTTAGATAGTGTCTATTCAATTGTAGTTGCTCCAAGATAGGGTTAAAACAATGTTGTAGTTGTAAAATTAACAAACTCAAGTCTTAGATTTGAATGGCAAATATTAATATTGTAATTATTACAAACTGAAATTTATTTTATATAGAGCTATAAAAGCACTTATAAATTATCAGGTACTCTTGCATTGATCTTTTCCCAAATCAACTATATATACTAAGTCTTGAAGAAACTCAGTAGGTTTTTCTATTCACATTTTAACAAACTTCAAAAAAATTACTCAAAATCCCATGGATATGTGCAGGAATTGCATAGTATGAATACAATTATGTTAGTGTGCTAAATGTAATAAGTGTTTCAATGTATGTGTCTATTTATATAAGTTAGTTTACATATTTCTCAGAGATTATGGATTGAATTACAAATGTTTTTTTAAATGGCTGAAGCATTTTTCAACTTGGGAACAATCAAAAATTCTTTAAAATTAGTTTAATAGTGTAAAAGATATGGATTGTTAAGCTTGTTATACACATGCCCCACTAGTGCTCTACCTAAAGCAAGGGGCACTGGTTCCGTAAGCACCCACTTTCCCGAGTTTGTTGGATATCACATTTTATACTAACTACATCATAATTGTTTTTGTAATATTATATTACATTGCTAAGAAACGTCACATGATATTAGTGTGAAAGATCAATAGAACCCTTTGTGGATCAACCCCAGTGGCATCGTTGTCACACCTATTTTTGCCTAATTATAACAGGTGGTAAACTCTGTTGCGTCTTAGTTTGAAGGGTGTGGTAAAGGGCAGACACATGAGGCATTATAACTTAATTCTCATGAGAAGCAACACATCTGTGGTGGACTTCAGGTAGGATTCCGATCATATTTTGGGTTTATAGATGTTCATGGGCGGTAGTCACTTATTACAAATGACATATGCGTATGGGGAGGATGCATATGTGTCGGCTTTGTGTATAATTTGATAGCTACAGCTATATAGCTGTAAAGAAATAAATATAATATTATACTTGAATTGATATCAATTCAAGTATAATATTAAATTTATTTCTTACACTTTTCTTGCATAGGTTAAAAATAAAAATAAGGACATTAAAGCTAATTTAAAAAATATAATCAACTTCAAAACCTGGAAGATCAAGGCAAACCTGGTTCACCAGTGTGGAATCTTCAAATTCACACCACTGGTATAGAAATACAAAACTAAAATACTGAAAGATGACCATAAGTGAGCTGATTTGTTGCCTTGTTTTCTTTTGTTTTGATTGAATTATTAATGACTAGAAATAGCTGTGCCGTAGATATGTAGTGATTGTAAGTAGTGCTGACGTCATATAGTTCCTTTGATTTAAAACTACACACAACAAAGTTTGTTTTAAAATCGAATCAAAATGCTTTTCAGAACAGATATGAGCATCTGGCTGACCTTCACTTACTTACATAAAAAGGTGTTCTCTGTTGCCTATGTGTATAGTTTAATCTTGGAAACGATTGTTATATTTCTTACGGAACTCTTACGCAAACTTAGAAGAAAATCGGAAAGATAAAGGCTACTTTTTATTCTGAAAAGGACATGAAAATTCAATACAAATAGTGTAAATTAAAAGCCGTTAAAAAGGGCAATTGGTGTGTGCAGGTATCTAAGATGGATATGACGACAATTCTCTACATCCTGGGAGTGGTGCTAGTGGTCGTGCTCCTGATCAGCTGCTGCTGCGGCAGGAAAAGCAAGGGGCAGATCATCAGCCGTGAGTATTAAAAAAATCTTTGTACACTCATAGTTCTACAATCGGATTCATGTCACTCATAGTTCTACAATCGGATTCGCCAATGTCTCGATAGGTGAATCAGTCTTTGGACATCAATCCGACTACGCGCCAATTTTGAAATCCACAGACTATAAAACCGGACCTCTGTACCGCGCGGGGCGAACTTCATTGTAAATATGCATGTACACTTTAGTTTTAGTATTACCAGTAAATCTGCTACATCTACTACTCTAAAATGTGAGTAACAACTGGTTTAAATTATAATCGTTCGAGAGTAACTTGGATGTGAAGGATATGCTGCGGCTGACTTAACGTGTATGGGGAGTTTCGACTTGCTCAATATGTGACCATCTTAAAGTGCGCGCTCTATGTTAGTCGGCTCACCACTCCCGTCAAACCGGAGTACTGTGCCTATAAACAGTTGTTGTAAGGAAGGAATACCCAAGGGGTCGGTGCACCCGCAGTCGCGCTAAGGACATTCAATTTTATAATAAATGAACGGAATGCTTTGCTCCAGCTCCGCCCGTGGTGGTGACCGCTGCGGGGACGCAGGCGCCCTACCCCCAGCAGCAGTACACCGCGCAGTATCCTGGTAACACACACACACACACAGATTCTCAACCGAAATTAATTTGAATAAAATGTATTGAATAGTTTTTGAGTTATGGGATATTTTTGTATAAAAGTTATTTCTAATTTAGCGACAGCAAAAATAATTTTATTTTTCATACTGTCTTTGAATTATATTATATTATACAAGCTTATTTTTGTAGCCGATAAAATGTACAAATTCTCTTCCACTTATCATATTATTAACTTTGAATTCGTACGTTCGTCTACGGAGCCCTTTACTAAGGGCGCTCCGATACGTATTTCGGTATTGTAAGCGTTATTGGCCCACGTGTGACGTGTCGATATGAAATAAAATAAAAGGCAAACATTTTATTATAGGCAATAGAAGGTTATTATTCCCCTGCGGGCCCCAGTTGCTATTGGTTGCTGTAAATAGAATATTGTATGGTGTATCCTTATTAAAATTAAATTCGACAGGTAATAAAAAATCGGGGAATATTTAGGTTATTTTGCAAAACAGGAACTGCTGATAATATTCTGGGATTAGTCAGATCATACCAAGTACCAAGATGTCGTGGTGTTTCTGGGTCTATGACTACGCTTTCTATAATTTTCACCATCATCATCAGCTCACTAATGTCTCATTACTGGGCACGGGTCTGCTCTTAGAATGAGAAGAGTCAGGTCATTGTCCACCATGCTGGCCAAGTGCGAATCGGTAGACCTCACACACCTTCAAGGAACTTTATATGGAATCCTCAGATGTGTAGATTTCCGCACAATGTTTTCCTACTCCGTTAAAACAAGCGATAATTAATTTATAATACGCACATAACTTTAAAAAATCAGAGGTGCGTGCGGGATTCGAACCACAGACCCCCAGTGTGAGGCCGGAATCTTAACCACTAGACTATCAGTGCTTATACTATAATTTTATTAAGTATATTTGTTTACAATAAAACTACGTTATGATAATATGTTATACTGGCAATGCGTTGACGACAAGCGCCGTGTGCCCGCGCAACAGCTGCCGGGTGGATCGTTACTTTGTATCGTTTTTTTTTTTAATTTTTTAAATCCACCCAACAGCAAACACTCGGTACAACAAGGGTGACAATGTTTTTGATCATTGAAGGCGTTTTCAATTTCGAATGTCTTAAGCAGGTCCAGTGGTGGTAACGGCATATCCAACGCAGAACGCTAGCATGCCGTATCCGGGCACCGGAGCTCCCTACCCGACGACTGCGCCCTACCCTACGGGAGCGCCGTACCCCACAGTCGGGGCAGCGTACCCTGCAGCAGGGGCTCCCTATCCTACGTCTGGGGCCCCGTATCCCACGGCCGAGGCGCCCTACCCTACCGCTCCGAGCGCGCCCGATGCTAACGGTAAGCGAGAATTTACCTTATGTGGTTACATAATATCGGTTCGTGGGCCACTAGCAATTGACACGGGCGGGTATTGATTAAGTTTAATATTAAAGAGGAATGTTTAACAAATAATATACTTAAAATAACATTGAGTTAATTAGGATTTCATAATGTTGGCTCAAACTATTCATTGCTTTTGTAACTTTATATATATCGTTTGAGATCTCCGGCTGGTTCACTGCGGAGTTGATAAAACACATTGTGATACGTTTCAATTAGGAGTTAACTCGATGCAGGTCAAAAGTTATAATTATTTTTTATACTAATAAAATGTGTACTCTAAGATAATTATGACAAACAATGTACTGTGAGCCTTCAGTAAAACCGGTAATAATTACGCAAAAATCGGATGTCATACATGATATACGGGTGACTGCATTGTGGGAACCATATGTCATTCATGAACCAATATGAATTATTATTACGAACGTACGCACGAGCGGCGGCGCGGCGGGCCGGGGCGGCGGCGATTCGCGGCCGCGTTTATAAACAAATTAACTTTTCTCCGTGCTTAAGTGATGAGACCACTCTCATAATATATTTACAAGAATTCTTTTTTTAATGTTTAAAGAGTACCAGACGCTTAGTCGGCCACAGATACATTACTACCTCTGAGGACTGAGTTCCATATAACGAGCAGCAGCAACATTTCGCGTGTCTCTTTTACTCTCTTACCACATTCTTCAAACCAGAAAACAGCGGCGCTTAACACAGCTATCGTAACGCGGAAGCCAGTGTGCGCAGTTGATCCACGAAGTAGGTGGAACTCTTCGTATTATTCACCTTTATATTTATTTTGGCTGACGACTGTCGCGCTGTCGTTTGTAATTTTGACTAGAAATTTCGACTTATTTAGGTTTTGACTTGGGAAATGTTAATTAGCTGATGCGGTGACGTGGCCGCTCCAACGCAGAAATAAAAAAACAATTGCCTCATTACTTTATCAGAACAAAGCGGATATTTGCGATACGCTCCTGTTCAATTTCGACATAATGATGTCATTTGAAATGTAGAGTCGTAATTGTAGAGACCAGGAGACGGCAATTAACTCCATGTGCGGTTCAGACGACTGAAAAGTTTCAATCGTGATTCCGGGAACAAATCGATAGCGAATATGTATGCCAAAGTAGGAAGTGGTCAATGATTACTATACAATAGAAATATTGTTTATTGTACACCATAAAAATAACACTCACGGAAACAAACATAAAAACGGTGAATTGGTGCACTCCATGCACCTTTGTAAATTTATGGAGAGTACTCGGGCGCATAGGTAACTTCACCGTTAAAACAAATGGTAATTCATTTCTAACAGGCACATCGCCGAGTCGGACGCCGGGATCCAAGTGTAGGACATTTTTTTATTATATGTATAGTTTTAATAATGTTTCGTTTGAGCCAACATCTCGTTACAGTCGTTTATAAAGTGTACTAACGATATTTCGTATTTATATGTGTAATGTGTCTTCTAATGCCTCACGAACGCGGGGCGGCCACGTGGACCCTCCGGTGTAAAATGCGTAATAAACGTGTACAGCTTTTGTCATTTTAATGTTTTTGTATTGGAAGATAGATGATGAAAAAATGTATTTTCTATCTTCTATTTTGCTGACGAGCTGACACTGCTGTTCTATTGCTGACAAGTAGGGGCTGAAGCGTATAATGTACGGCAGCAGCAAGCCGTGAACATGCATCGGACCTTCAAAAAGACGATCGGCCGCAATCGGCTATCGTTAGGTTTGTAGGGCGTCGTTTTAGTCGCACGAAACTTGTTTACAAATTTGTATTATATATTTTGAAGTGGTCGCGACTCAACTCTGGGCAAGTTGCACAACGCCTGACAAAGTATCGTCAATATGCCGCAGCGATATGAACCATGTAGTTGAAATCGGCCGATCGTCTTTATGAAGCGCGATTTATATTATTTTGCTGCCTCGTATTGTATATATAACATAATCCATCTCGACTCGTGGGCAATGTTTCGAGGGCATTGCATCGGTTGCATCAGCATTAATTCCCTAAGGAATTATCCAATCTTACTTTGATGTTGAAGTGAATTATCCAATAATATTTTTTACTATAGCGGTTTAATCCTCCATGATTGGATCCAGCCGCCGCTCCGCCGACTCACCTGATTCTGTCGTATAACAGGGGTGTGGAGCTGCAATATTCATTTTGAAAATGTCTGTTGTAGTAGAGACATCAACTTGAAGCCTTCTAGAAAATAGATCAGTCATGTTTGGGGTTGGTTAAGGGTGTGACACGCGGCAGTGGTCGCCGAGCGTCAGGGCAAGCTCGTTTGCTGATTGTATTTGATTTATAAATTAACTTATACGCATTTTACACCAGTAAGCCTGTGTCCCCGCCCTATACGTGCGCACAGAACAATGTAAGATGGCTAACAATGTTATCATCACCTGTCGCCACTATATCGCTCCCGCTGCTGTCACTTGCATTTTTCCAAACGCGAAATTACACACAACGATAACAGCGCACACACATTACTCACACATTCACAGATGTGTGGCTGTAGACATACATCTGCGTGATATATGCTTAAACGGGCATAACATGCTAATGGAGCGCGTGATCCACGCCCCGCCACGTTATATTGTTCTGTGGTACGGCCTATACTCACTCTTGTATATTTGCGCCAGTGTTCTACGGGCTGGCGCCGCCGGGATGGAATCCACAAGGTACTGACAATCATGTAGAATTCACCCCCATGTGCCATTCTGTGCCTGTCTGTATGTTTGTGAACGTCCGCGTATCGCTAAGTTTACCGAGAGTTACTCTGATTATTATTAACCCTCAAAGATAATATATCTGTCTCTTTCCTTTTTTATAATTTATCTTCTTTAGTGAAACGTTTAGTATAGAATTTTGTAATGCTTTTTGTTTTAATGTGTACGCATCTTAGACCACATTTTCATTCCACGAATTGATATATTGTAGATTAATCACTTTAATATAGTGTAATTGAAGCTTAACTTTAGTTAATAAACTAGTAAGATTGTAATTATATTGCGGGTAGCGACGTCTTAACAAGGTATGTATGTGCGATGAGCGGCTGTTCGGTGGCGGCTCGTCGCGGCCGTGCGGCATCTGTTCAATTATGTCATCGAAGACAAAGGCGCATCGCGACTATAGAGTATGACTCTCGTCGACTTAAACAATAAGGGTGCAAGGTCCATTTTTATATCATAGGTGCGTGCTATTTGATGTAATTGAAAAGCTAACGGGACGTAGTATGTTAATAATTGGAAGTATCAGCTTAAACATAAACAGGGCGAGTAATGTTCGATTTCGTTAAATTCTATGTAGCAATAACATAGGCAGGTTATGTTTGCTCTTCTTTATAAAATTTTAAATTGTTGGCTTAGCGCAATTGCGCTTTAGGCCGTCGCCTTTGATTATTTACTCGACCCGATGGACCCGCGAAATTCAAAACGGCTCTCTTGTAAAAAAATGTGACGTGCACAATTGTCCCCATTTCTAAATGTCTCATTAAAACGTGCAAAGTGACACGACCTTTGTGGATATTTAGCTTCGAGCGATTATTAATAAGAGGGTATTAGTAATCGTTCAAACCTAATATTTTGTCCCTCTCTATCTACATTTCGAATGTAATGTAAGACAAAGATGCTGACAGCTTAAGCGCCGTGACTGCGCCTTTGATGAGGACGTTAGAATTGTCACCTCGGTGGTCCGCCGGCCGCGCGCTCCGAGCCGCTCGTACGACTCTTTGTGCAGTGAACCGTTTATCCTAATCTGTTTTCCTCATCCTCCACGTGAAGGTGTCTGTGCACTCAAACTTGAACTTTAAGCGCATGCCGCTCGGTCGAAATACGACTGGTATTAGATCGATTACTTGTATAAATAACGTTTCAATACGTTATACTATTATGTCTTCCTTATTCATGTCCGTGTAAAGCCACGCAAAATTAACGACGAGATATTGGATTATTTCTATAAAAAATAAATAATGGCGAAGATAGTATATTACCCGACATTCGTTTTTTGATTTTTTGAAAGTTCCTACAAAACTGCTTCGTTTAAAAACTGTCGATTCTTAAATTGGACTGGATACTCGTCTATCAGGCCGTAGAAGTCCACTGCTGGTCATAGATCTCTCCTAAAAAGAGTTTTCGCTGTGGTCTCCGCTCAGCTGTGTTGGAGACCGCAGTGGAGCCGCCGCCCGTCTCCCGGGTTTAATTTTGCATCGCTTACGACGCCTCGGTATTGTATCTCTGCACCATACATACCTCTGAGGTGATGTTCCCGTCCTTGGGCTAAAGTGCCGTTATACAACATTTCCTGATTTCGCCATTTTTAGGTTTTCGTAACCATGAAAATACGAATTAAAAGTTTTACTATTTGAAAGTCCTCTATTAGAGCTATTTTTGATATCCCTAACGATTGTAAATGACGTCCAGTTATTAAGTAGTAATAAAGTTTAAAGACTATTCATGTTTTGGCCGTAACTCGAAAACTTCTGATAGGTACGTAACGGCGGTATTGCTTTAGGCAGTGTGGCCCACCGCGCCTAGTTCACCTGTTTCACCGATTTCTGCCATACAACAGCAGTTACTGTTCTGGTTTGAAGAGTTTGCTTAGGAAAACAGACTTAGCCCATATCGGTTGCGACTCGCCTGTGACCGACTTCGGGTAGAAGTTTAACCCTATTTGGCGTTGATTGCAGACGTTAATGGGCGGCAATGACCATGTATCTTAATCAGACATATGAACCTCTACAGAGTTCAAGACGTCAGTGGCCACTAGATGTATGTTCTCTTCGGGAAGTTAACAATAGCAAAAATAATTCGTGTTTTATCTAAACGTAAAGCTCTTAGTCATAGATAACTTTTGTCACGTCGCGTGGTCAGTCCGACCTGATAGCCGATTTATAATGTCCACTTGTGCCCAGTGAGTCAACCTGCCACCTGGCAATGTTATTGTATGTCGTGACGTCACGACAGTTCCAGTTTTTTTTTTGTAACAATAGACGTATCAAACGTGCATGAAGTGCATGCATGCATCTTATGACAAATGGTCCCCGACTCCAAAAACAATAGTTCACCTCGGTTCGATTACATGGAACAAGTGAGGTGAATAAGTTGGAAGGCCACAAATTATTATCTCTGTTTTTTATGTTTGAAGAATAACAAACGAACATGCTAGCCAGCCGATGTTAAGTGGTCACTGTAGCTCATTGAAACCTACATCTAACCTCACAGTAACTGCTACACGACGGATTATGAGGACGGCGGCGGTGCTTCCCCGGACGAACTATAGTTCTACCTATCAAAATTGTCTTACCACAATACTTCAAACCAGAGCACAGTAAATTCACATCACAGTTATAATGAGAAATAGGTCTACGGGTGGTGGTTCCGCGGTACTGGCTGGTACTGTGGTACTGGCACCACTGAGCGTTCACACATACGCACCTTTTTATTTGAATTAGTAGATTGCACAACCTTTAAGGCCGATGTACGGGAAACTCGCATGCATGTTTCCTCATGAAGTTTTCCTTCTCCGATAATTCGAATGCGCACACGACTTGAACCAGCATCGATACTCCATAAGCAGTAGTATGTTAGCAGTAACATTCGGGTCTAATTCCTAAGCACATATTTCTGATTTTTCGAAGTTACGTTTTAAGAAATTATTATTCCTTGAATTTATATGAGAAAATATAGCGAGGTAATTTTGAACAGAACAAACAAATTTTAAAACATTATGGGAAACTCCGTGGTACGTAACCATGGAGTTCTCCATAATGTTCTAAAATTTGTGTGAAGACTGCCGATCTACACTCGACCTGTGCTGCAGACTAAGGTTTCGGGAGCCTGTGCCTAACAGTGGGAGCGTAATGGATGACTCGGAAGCATGGTTTCGAAAAATCAGTGTGTGCCTTCAAACTCAACATCAACTCATTCCAAACCACTTTTACGGCATTCATTTATATCACATATCACTTACGCTCGTCGAAATCCTTTTTATATCTCAATGCTGTACACGGGTCCCTTCGTCTGGGAGAGGCATAGGCCGCACTCTACCTAGCTGCCGCAATGCCGATTGTTGGATATAGGCCTACCCGAGTTGGATGTCTCCGACAAGGTGTAACGTCTTCTATCCGATGATAACATTAACGTGCCCTCCGGAGCGCGGCAGTGCGCATGAAGAGTAGCCACTGGCCACTGCTGCCACTGCCGCCCGCGGCCACCTGGTAAGAGCCGCACCAGCCGAGGGGATATGTACGTTTCACTTAACTTTGTTCGAAATAGTAATCATCAAGTATAGTTGAAATAAACAGCACACCGCCCAAGCTGGTATTGTGTATATCAATTAAATAAATATAATACTGTATTTATTTGTACGTTTCGTTGCAATGTTCGCGGTGTGTCCGACGCTGATAGTGCCTGTAATAACAGTTTCCAATAATAATTTATATTATCTAGTAATAGAAAAATTGTATTCACTCGAAGTAGCAGTAGTGTTAGATCTCCGCGTCAGTTTCTGCGACTCCCCTCGGAGCTGGCCGAGTGGCCCGAGCCCACGGACACCCGGTCTCACTGACCGTACGAAGGTGGGATGACCGCTCGTGGCTCAACTCGCGACGAACCACCGCCATACGCATGTAAAAAAACGCTTTCTACACTCGTAGCCCCCACACTGGGATTTGTATCCCCTGTCGTGTGTGCTATGGGTACATAAAAAACGTGTACGCAACCACCCAGACCGAGAACAGACATCTAAATTCGTAATTTAGATGTTAGACCGTTATAGCAGCAGCGCTACGCGCTGCCGTGTTCCGGTAGGAGGTGTGGTAAGGGAGATACACTTTTAAGAGGTGGGAATCAATCATGTTTGGTGGTCATTGCACATGTTCATCAGCGGCAGTGACCACTCACCATCACCTGGTAAGTGCACCTGTATTGCCCTCAAGTGAAGTGCGCCTGTTCAGTGCACTCGTTTGCTATATCTTTGTTGTACAATATCTAAAACAGAACAGATGTTCGGCTCTACGCACGTCTACATACACACGTACACGGCTGATTACGCGCGCGTCAAAATAACAATGATCCACCTTATCAGCCTATCGCTCACACAATAGAACAGTAACCAGCGTTTGGTTTGCGTTGGGTAAACGGCGATAGCGCAGTGGATTAAACTCTCGCCATTCGGGGTTCGGAACACAGGCTCGCATGATGTATCTAAGTGTGACTCACACAGGCACAATAATTATAGTATAGTTATATATGCAGCCGCATGCCACGATAGCGTGCATGCATTGTCGATTTCAATTGACAGAATCCAATGTATAAAAGACGTGTACCGACAGAGGCCGAGCCTGTCCGTCCGCTACCGCTAAAAGCCATCGAGCAGTTTGCGTCACAGCCCATACTAAATAAATAGACATTCATACATACACACACTCGAAAAACATTACCCTCCTTTCGCAGTCGGGTGACAATCCTCCATACATCGGTATAGTTATGGCTGCAACACATTATCGCCCACTACCGAGTACTGCCTTCCAGCAAATACTATGTGGAGTGGAGTCCAGACTCGTGGTAGGGTTTAAATCTGGCATTCAAATTTTATTTCTTTGTATTGATTAATGTTTGTTATTTTCCAGCGATGCCGCCATCGTACGAGCAGGCCCTCAAACAATCCCCCTACAACCCCGCCATGCCGCACTAGGGGCTGCCTACGTCCCGCCGCACCTGGACACCGAGCTAGGGAAACTTAAATGTATCATAATTTCATTAATATTATTATTGTATTTCAGTTCACCTGATAAACTGTAACTTAAGTCTGTGCGCGTGTAACGGGGAACATTGTGAGTTCGTTCGCAATGAGGAATGAGGTGACGCGGGAAGTTTGTAGATTGACGGCAGAGAGATATATTTCATGGATCGTACTTAGTTATTAATTAATATGAACTGTAAAGAAAATGAAATAAAAAAATGTTTGAAACTCAATTTTATACGTACGCAACTCTGTGGCCGCTCGCGTGCGGCCCCGGGCTTGTATAATGAACATTACAACTTTGCCGATCGCGTCTGAACTTAGTACGTGCGACTGTCGGGCGACTGCCGGGCGATTGCCGGGCGACTGCCGGGCGACTGCCTCAGCGGACCGTCCCGAGCCGTTGCCCTCGAACGAGAGAAACGACCGGGCGGAAGGTGCACCCGTTGCTGACGGCATAGACTAGCCGACTTCGCTCACGTGCGCGGAACAAATATATTGCAGAAAAATATAGAGGAGGGGAAATAAATATCAATCAGGAATATACGTCTCGCTGCGCTATGCAGGACATTATTTTATAAACTTAATATTTTCAATAGTACGCGGGAGGCGTTCAGCACGGCTGGCTCTCGGTTTGGGTCCGCGGCGAGAGACAGTTAGCGAGGCGTCTTAACTTAGTCCTCGGGGGTAGCGGGCCACCTGCGGCCACCTGCGGCCACCTACGGCCGGCCTCGGCCGGGGCTCCGAGCCCGCTTGGGATTTGCTTGCTACTTCTTTCAAATAAAAAAATAATGTTGTGAAGTTTTTCCATCAGTGACTTGAGTGAGACTTAACTTACGTTACTGTCCCGGAGCTATTGGAACTCGACGCGGCATCGCCTCGGCACAGTCGTAATGTTCGCGTCACGAACGCGCGCGCCCCCGTGCGGTGTTGTGTGGGGGGTCTTTACGTTTAGTGTAAGGAAATACGGATCCGCATGCGGTTCCAATGCGAATTTAAACATTTATTATATTTTAAATAATTTATAAAGATATATTATTTTCGTAATTGATTTCTTTCTTTATTTTTAGATTTTTTGATTAAACGTTTCTATATTTTATTACATTTCATACCGATAAATTATGATTATTTACGATACTAAAAATATTAATAGATGTACTGTGTATAATTTTTCGTTCGTAGAGTCGAGTTACTCGCCAAGTATTCGACACAGGTAGTGGAGAGGAATAACATTGACTATGCTCAGCCGCCGGCGGAGGCGCAGGCCGGGGCGCCGGCCCGGGCGCAGGCCGGGGCGCCTCCCGCCGAGCGGTAACGACTTGAATTTCGATATGCTCATATATTTACATTTACATTTGATAGTAAGTACCTAACTCTACCGTAGAAACCTGCCGCGTAGCCAAATCAATATAAATATTGTAAACGCTGAAAAGGGTAAACATATTTCTTAGAATCGTTAGAATTAAAACGCTCATTACTGTGAGGTGGGTCGCGGGCTGCGGCCGGGGGGTTGACGGCGGGTCGGGGAGCGCTCGGCGCGATAACATTTTTTTGCAAAACCAAGTCACGTGGAGCGACGTGGCCGCCGCCGCCCCAGCGCGCGCTCGCCGAAGTGTTGTGCGCGAGACCGATCCGCGACGACCCGCAGAGCTGTATGGAATAGAATTTACTTAGAAATATTACTCAAATTTCTAAATGTTGTGAGATTAACATTGAATGTCTGAGATTTTCTTTGCCCTTCGTCTCGTACGAGCGGATTCTATTTTGTAGGCTTTATAAAACCTGTTATATTTTTGCGTAGAATAGAGCTAAGAAATATGTTTTATAAACAAAAATATGTGAATATATATTCGTAGCTAGGTTACTCGATTAAGTTGCTTCTCGGGAACCTCATCGATGCAAAATATGCTGAGTTCGAAACGTCCGGTTGCCTGGAGAGGTCGCTGCGAGCTCGCAGACCGTCACCACAATCCCGCCGCGGGCCGTCGACTGATGTTTATATTTAATTCGAAAAGGTTCCTTATTTAGTAGAAGCCGTTAGCGCCGCGCCGAGCTACGAGAAAATAAAGTTGGTGTTGGTCTCGGCGGCCGCGGCCGGTCTCGGTCGGTCTCCGTCGGTCTCGGCCGGTCTCGGGCGGCTCTATGGAGGCGCTTTTTTTTTTATTCTGTAAAATATTATCTTAATGTGATATTGCAAATGTGCTCTAGTTACCTAAATATTAATAGAGGATTGAATATTAGTAAATTGTAAATTATTAATGCAAATATACCCGACTCGGTTCGTGCGAATCTTCGCCGCGGCCGCGGCCGAGGGCTGTGACTGAAAATACTATAGTTAGAAATTGAGCTTCTGTCGTGACGCAAGTATTTACAAGAATGGTTTTTCCGGTCCAATTGGGATTCGGTCCCCGGATATCTAGAGGAGACCATTCGAGTAGACTGAGACACAATTATTACACATCGAGCCTTAGAGAATGACGATCGGCCGATTTCGAGTTTGTAGAGCGTCGTCTCCCTCACTCGCAACCCTGTCAGTCGTTAGCGAGCCGCCGCGGAGTGCAGTCGCGCTTCGTACTTCGCACAACTAAATACATGATGCAGAGTTGTAAACATCGCGCTATTTCCGATCCATTCATTAGCTTCTCGAGTTCCGCCGCCGGACGCAGCCCTCGCCCGGTCGGCGCCGCTCCACCCGGTCCTGTGCCTCTTGACTTCGACGGGTTCCCGTCGTCGTCTTCGAGTCAACGGTCCACCGTGTCCGGGGGCGACCCGTGCTTCTTCTAAGATTATCGATCCTTCGAGCGATGTGCCAAATTTAGTTCTTCTACTGATTTCATCATTTCGAATTCTTTCATGGCACGAACAATTTTTCGGTAAAAATAAAGAATGATGGCGGCGTCACGTCTAGAGCGAGTGCCGCTCCAGCCCTCGTCAGATATCGGCCTTGTGGAGGCTCGCGGGTACCGGAGGGCAGCCGAGCGAGCCCGCGAGCCCGCGAGCCCGCTTCTGAGACTCGATGTGTAATGCTTACGGAATGGTCGCGCTTCTGAATCTCAAAAATGTTTAGATTTTCTCGTTCAGCAGGAGGGATTCGCATCTTTGGTGTTGGATGGTGGTGAAGCAATTTTAAAAAATACGCCAAAAATTTTAACCATGTTAAGTGTGTATTATTCGAAATATACATTTTTGAATATAATTTCGAAACGTGCCGCTGGGTGGGGTGTAGATTTTGAGATATGTAGTCGAATGTTTAAAAATATAACGGGACATAGGTGTAACGTTAAGACTACGCACTTGGTCCGCGCGCCGCCGCCGCGCCGCCGCCGCTCCGCCGCCGCTCCGCCGCCGCGCCGCCGCCGCTCCCGGCTAGTGCGGAGTGCGCCGCCGGCAGCGACGCGGGGTTTGTTTCCTCGCTGACAACCGGCTACTGCAGCACGGCGGCCGTCGCCACCGGGACCGACAGCGACACGGCCGACGGACCGTATCGACACGTGTACTCCCTTAGACTGTATCGATAAATAATATTATAACTTAATTATACTTCAACGTGTACACCTACCTGTCGTTGTCGTGCTTGTATTAAATGTGATTTACTATTCGAAGAGAAATATAAAGTCACCTCCGCCTCCGCCTCCAAGCGAACGTTATCTTTGTATAAAACGATCGGGCTTCACTTCCGCTGCGTCCCTGTCCCGCTGACTGTAAGCTCTCAACTGCCAGTACACGATACCCTCAGAGGTGACTATATACTTTTTAATAGAGTTATACATAATTTATAGTAAATACTTGTCTATGTAGATAGTATATTAATTATTTAACGGCGTCGGGCGCACGCCGGCGAGTTGGGAGCTCTGGGTGCGTAGCGACGAACAATAGGAACAACAGATTAATGCGCGCAGAGGGTTTTACTTTTACACAGTATATTAGTAAAATACCCCAGAATGAAGATATAAGTTTACTTAGAGCTCTGGTCAAACCCGAGCGAGACGTGGCTCGGCGCGCCCGTCGGCTTGGCCTTCCACGTCGACGCGACTTCACGCGTGTTCAACACTCCTGGCTCCTCGTGGAGAAACATGTTATTTGTTTGGGAAGTTTTGCTGCTGTTGGTAAAATAATCTCAAGAAGTAAATAGTGTGCATGTCATATTGCAATTGGCTCAAATCGCATGAATCGCTACATGCGTAACCCGCTCGAGCCATCTGTTGCGGACTCGTCTCGGTTCGACCGGAGCTTTAATCTAGCGTGTTAGTTAGTTAAATCACGTCGAAGACATTCGGAGGACCGCATCGGCTCCGGATTAAATACGGTGAGATTATTTCTTTAACTGTGTGAAAATCCCAAAAATATTACAATGATTAAAATAAATTCCACGCACGCCAACGATGCAAGCAGAAAAAATTTAATGTGAGTGACGTCGGCGTGTATATAAACGCACCGCAGAGCCGCAGCTCGCTGCGCGGGGATGTGATATTAAAGTGTATTGTATGTGAGACATAAGAAACGGGTTAACACAGTTTATGAATAAAGTTTGTTTCCTTCGCGTGTAAGATTCCGTCAGTGCAATGCCGACCGCCGCCGCGGCCGCCCGGCGGCGCTGTGGTCGCGGTCTCGTTCGCTCGGAACTACTATTACTGATAGATAATAAATATTTTAGATTTCTTTGTATTGTTTTAATGAAGTTTATTCTTCGTATTGTACCTATATGTGTATATAAAAAGGGGCTGTTACGATTGGTGTTGAGAGAATCTATATTGTAACGCGCGGAGGACGCAGCTCGCGGCTTTTCCGTTAACAAAAAAAAGTATTTGCGAGAGAGTTCCACCGATATCCGTTCCGTTGTTCCGAAACCGGATGACAACGATACGTTTTAATATAGTTCAGTACTTTGGGACCGTAGGCGGGCATTCGACCCTCGTGTACTCCGACATGTCCCCAACTACTGTGGACCCAAAGTCGTGACGTCATTAAAGATCTGACTGTCAACACCGATTGAAATGATCTATGTATTGTATCGAAATAGAATTACGTGTAAGTTTCGGATTAGTTAAGTACAATGTTCACTTTAATTTTATGTGAAATGTATTTGATTATTTTCATTCCAATGTAAAGTTACTTGTATTTAGTTCCAAAGTTTCTTCTGTAATTATTGTATGGAGTGGCGCCGCTGTGGGCGCCAGTGGGGGGTACCGGTGTGGGTGCCCCGGGCGGCTGGAGAGAATGATTGGAATTGAATGTTGTCTGTTTTGTACCAAATTTAAATGTTATTAAAGATGGCAAGATAAACACTCGAGACTTTTTTTCATGAATCGTCCCAGACTTGCGCCCGCGTCGCGACGTTGTTCCGCGGAAAAAATCTAACCGTCTTAATTGATTTCCAGAATATATGAAGACCTTTAGATAGAGAGGTCAAGGCATAACTAAGATTCTGGATTTAAGTCTTTTAGGTTTTAAAGTATAAATCACCGTATCTAGGTTCTCTCTCTCTCGGAAACAAACAGGCGAAAAGTCAGAAAATCTAAATGTTTTTTATTTTACGTTTTAAGAGTTGCATAC
This sequence comes from Phareas burnsi, assembly GCA_018249415.1. Classification (NCBI taxonomy): domain Eukaryota; kingdom Metazoa; phylum Arthropoda; class Insecta; order Lepidoptera; family Hesperiidae; genus Phareas; species Phareas burnsi. The sequence continues at coordinate 352 of DWKL01000292.1, read as the reverse complement.
GAGCGTGCAGGCCACATGGTGTTAAGTGGTCACTGCAGCCCATGGACATCCACATGTAACCTTAAACAAAACTGAAGTTCCATCTGAGATCGTATGTAGATGCGTCACTACTCCTAAGGACTAAGACGAGGTCGCCTCACTGTAAGTGCAACCGCACCTCTTCAACCGAAATATAAGAATTGCTTCACGGCGGATCGCGAAGGCAGCGGTGGTGCTTCCCGGGACGAACTATAACTCCACCACCTATAAAATTACTGTTTTACATTCAGAAACCATATCAGTTATGTTTTTTAGAAATATCTTTAATGTACAGACAGTCCCGTTACAATTTAATGTATATTTTTTGCTTGAA
>DWKL01000291.1:0-20602 GCA_018249415.1 Phareas burnsi | reverse complement strand
AGGTGATGTTGGTAGCATTGAAGCGTCTCGATCAGAACAACCAATCACGAAAAGTTTCAATTTTGAATTTGTTCTCGGTGGGTGGAGATTTTGCCCTGCCGCCATATTGTGTTCGGCTGTGAGTGCTGGAAGTGAAATAAATTATTATTGCGGTGTTAATTCTTTGTCCTTATTGTTTGGATTGAAAATTCTTAAGGTAAGTTATAAATTAATTGATGTTTTTGTCATAAATTTTATTTCCTATATTATTATCTTATTTTAATATGGGTGGTCGCCGGCTTTCCTAAACAATTCGTTAAAATTTTATTCAAATGTGTAAAGGTTTAATATTATGCAGCCTTCTAAACTTAAACAGTTAACCCTTAAATTTTCTTCCCGACTGACTTAAAACTTAAAATAACACGAGTCCATCTTTTGTAAACTGTCGGTAGAACGTGTTTCAAGTCTATTGTTAATTCAATATCCCAAATGATTTAAATTTGCGATTTACAAATCGTTGTCTTCGGCTTGCAACTTTTACTTTTATTCATGCATAATTCCTATTCCGGGAAATCAGTCCCGACGTACTTTGACTATCGAGCGATGAATCATCGTTGCAAGTCAACCGGTGAGAGCTGTGTAAGTGCAACAAAGGTTTACGTAGTACGCTCTCCGTGATGAGTTTTTATGGAAATATTACATTTTAGGACTTTAGTTCACAGATTTTTCCAAAGCTGTTATCGATTTTTGAATGCTGCACATGTCAGAATTTGCCTGTTAATCGCGTGAAAGTAAATTCGTGGGGGTGCACCGTGCAACGATAGGACCGGAATTGTGACTTAAAACAACGCCCTTGCATCACTTCATTACTTTCATAGTTATTTAGGCTCTCCAATTGTTATAACAAGTACACACTTTTTGGTAAAATATAGATTTCGTAGGCATTGTTGTCATTGCAGATTATTATATTATAAATATTCTTAAAAATTATTATCTCTGAAAAATGTTTCGAACTCGGCTTTTATCGGCTTACTCTATGACTGACTTGTGTGGAACTATTGATAGGACTGTTAATTGTTCGACTACGGCGACATCATCGTGATATCTGCTTTTCGGCAGTAACGCACACTGTACTGTTTTATGGGTTGAATAGTGTGAAAATGCAGTATTCATTATATGATATGTTCTAATCTAGCAATAGCCATTCAACTTATATTTTAATGGACTTAGATAAGACTCCAGTGCTATTTGAAGTTGTGCATAGATTTCCATGGGAGTATCATAAATGGAATAGAAATATACAATTATTATTACAAGTAATAATTTACTATGCAATTGATATTTCGGAAAAAGTAATATGAAAATGATAATTTATTTTTTGTATTACAATTAGTATCAAATATTTCTAATTTTGAAATAGAACTATTCAACTGTTCATATACTTTTATGTGAGATTATTACACTATAATCCAAACAGATGTTAAACATTTTTTTGTAATTCATAAAATAAAAATATCATAGTTAGGTAGCATTAATAATTTTCTTTTGTAATAAAATCACATTTCTATGAGTGGTTAGAGAAGGAGCTTTCCCAGTTGTTATAGTACAAAAACACTCCTGTGTCTTTAAACCTCTCCTTTAGCCACTTGTAGAAAATGATTTGACTACAAAAGAAAAAAATCTTATTGCTACCAAACATCTATAAAAAAATTCATTACAGTTCTTGCATTGTTGCGTTATGGTTTAAAGGATCTGGTAACTAAACACAATGTTAAATTAGAGGTACTTTGCACATTTATGATTATTTGTGGATTAACCTTTGATTCTGTCTGCTTTGCATCGTAATGGAAGTGGTCCAGTCTGAACACATGAAATAAATAGATTTTTTTATAGTAAGATTGATTCAAGATTTATAGAAGACCTACATTTTGGCAAGTTTTTCAAACTGTCAATACTTACAAAATTGTCCAAACATCTGTTTAACTTTGTAAGTAATTTTATAGCAGGGGTAATACAGAATTCTGCCTTGTTACACTTGTTTTAGGTATCTGAGGATTCACTTAATCAGTTCATGGTATCTCATTACAAAGGAAGATAAAGCAAAACTTAAGTCTGATAAAGGCCAGACTTGTAAATATTTGGCCAGAAAATAATTTACATTACCAAAACTATCTTGCAACCTCAGCTATATAATTTTTTTTTATAAAAAGTGAAAATATGAAGTAATAAATACTTATATTTTCATAGTTTGGACATCATCATCATCATAAACCTATCAATGTCCTTCTGCTGGGCATGGGTTTCCTCACAGAATGAGGGTTACGTCATAGTCCAGCATGCTGGCCAAGAACTTTATAGAATACTCTCAGGCATGCAGGTTTCCTCACAATGTTTTCCTTCAGTGTTAAAACAAGTGATAATGAATTTCTAATATGCACATAACTTCGAAAAATCAGATGTGCATGTGGGATTTGAATCCCGGATCTCCAGTGTGAGAGGCAGGAATCTTAACCACGAGGCTATCATTGGTTGGAAAAGTGTACTAATAAATTCAAATTATCAATTTTAATTTAATACATCAAATGGATGTATCAAACAACCATGTGGTCCATCATATTTAAATTGGTCACTGCGGATTATAGACATCTCGAATCAGCTCCATATAGAACAGGGTTAACATCCAGATTGATAACAATCCTTTTCAGTTCATTTAAAATAATAACACCTCTCCCTAATTTTGAGATAAGTATTGTAAATTTATGATACAAAAAAGCTTAGTTCTACAATACCCGAAAATAATCGACGATTCATACATGCGTTCCTACTCATGGAGATTAAGGTGGAACGCCTCGAAAAGGTAACCACGCCTTCGAACCAAAGCACAACGCTACACTGGTGATGTTAGGCAGAAATAGGTGTGACGGTAGAGGCTTTTTGGTGGTGGAATCTTTTATTACAGAGTTTGTTCGAATTTAATACGATTTTTTAATATTTGTAGTATATTATTCGTGTCCAGTATAACCTTTAGGTTTATTAAAATATCATCTTTTCAATAGCCTCTTGTTATAAAGTCACGTATCGTATTTGTGTAAGGGAAATCTTAATCTGACGAGAGCAGGCACTTTAACGTAGTACACAATAGAGTGGTTCCGTAACTAATTTCGTAAAATTGGCAAAAGAACGCGTTCCTTGATTGTTTTTATTTATAAAAAAGCGGTTGGTTTTTACCAGTTACCTTTGTTAAAAATCTTATTTGGTTTTAAACTATTGCTACCAATACCGTTAACTAAATAAGAAAATAATAAAAAATAATGAAAACAACTATTATCCAAACTTCCGTTAATAATTTTTCGTAGGTCAATGATCTTGAGGTTTATATCAACACATCCTAGTCCCTTGCCATTGAAATTGGAATTTAAGACTGTGTATATAATATTTAACCATAATTATATGATATAACAGCCGAGTTCGACAACTCAATCTGCCCTCCCGATCATGGAAACACTAAAAAATGGTTAGGGTTTTTTAATTTGGGGTATCACCAGAATCTTGCTAATGCCTAGATGCGAACGTTTTCACGCTAGTACAGTTTCATTAACTTAGCTATGAGTCATTAGAAGTTACTCATGTATATAAGGAATGTCTCATTCGGTGTGTGCAGAAACATTTTATGATAAATTATTATTTTTATTTGTATATGAGGGTTTATGATAAAGAAAAGTACCTATGTCCGTTAAATGTAATTTAGCTTTAGTTTGTAGTTAATAATAAATAAATCGATCCTGTTATTTGCGACATCTTATTTTTCTCTATCCGTGATTGTTACCAATGACTAGGTTTTAATTCTAAATATCTAAGCATTTATTTATAAAGTTCGCCTTTATAATTAATTTTCCGATGTCCATGTAACATATAAATATAACAAGGTTGGAATGTTATGAATTGTAGGGTTGTTGTTGATATATTTTTCCGATTGGTGTTTGAAGGCTCATATGTCTGGTGCTCCATTACTTGTGGTTTGAACCCGCAACTGTGTGATATCGATTTTCCACGTACCGCATAGGTATCTTATACCGCATAGTGTACTTGGGTGTAATAGCTATGTCTTGTTTTCGAGTACGTGTAAACTAAACGTACGTTCGATGTACTTTGTTTTGCATACATTTGCATTTGTTATCTTTTTGGTTAAAAATAATTAAAATAAGTTTTGTTATACAGTTAAAGTGTCTTTAATTTGTTTAATTCTGAACTGTCTATTCTGATGACTCCATTCGCAATGAAATGTTCACAATAATTATTTTCAAAACGAATCTTGCTTCTAAATATTACAGTTTTGCATAATAATCCTGGAAAACACATGTCATAATATCATCATTAATTTCAGTATTTAAAATCTGTTATGTTCATATAAATTTTGTGGTACCAAACTCGTGTCCTCAACAAGCGCATAGTCAGTCTTTATATAGATATGTAGGAGTTATTAAAAATTTAAAACATTTCTATATAAATGAGACAAAGCATAAGTTACAATTTGAAATACATCGTAGGAATATGTATTAGTATTAGTACTGATCTAATTTGAATATTGTATTTCAGTAAATGTTGACAATACGATTGTCCTTTTCGAAATGAAGCCCCATTATTATATTTATACGCAATGGACTCGTTCAATTTCGAGTTATGCGGGTTCAACTTCATAATTATGCGGGCATAATAGACGGAAAGCTGTTTGTTAATAATAACCTATTTACTGTTTGTGTTGAAGGGAAACTAGATTAAAAGTTGAGGTTATGTTTCTACTATGTTGTTTACCGAACCGTGTCGTGGTAACAGTAAGATGAGTTTAGCGTACGTATGGAAATTGTAGACAACGCAAATATGACCTTGAGGAGTGTCTTGTTGAGAACGTAAATAGTCTACGTTTTACTCACTCATGTTATTTCTACGTTTAACCGACCTTGAACACAGTGGAGTCAAGGTTACTGATACTGCCCGAGAGATAAAACCAGCTCCGTTTCAAGTGCCTCCTATTGTAGCTTGGGCGGCGATAAACTCGAGTTGATTGCTAGTGCCTAAAATGTTATAGTGGGGGAACGGCAGAGGCCGTTAACCCCACGCATGAATCAATTCGAAATAACCCTGCATGATGGATGACAAACGCCGAGCTGGAAACGCTCGTTACGATCAGATGAAACACATTGTACGATCGTATAACTAAGTTTTATTTAATGTATAACACAACGGTATATATACGATTATAAAATTAACATTGATTACAGACAAAGGATACGTTGTATTTTATCTTTATTACCATTTACATAAATAAATACACGCACATTATATTTACAATCGAGTGGGAAACCTTTGAAGGCTTTGTTTGTGTCTGTTTGCTTACATTGACCTGGCCGTTTTCGCTGTAATGTTTATTTGTATTAAATGTTGTATCTGTGTGCAGTGTAGAGATAACGACGGGTGAAACTAATGTGACTACCATTTGTTTGTTTATTATAATCAGTTCATTATGAACGGTATGCAGGAAGTGTAACTATTCATTTGATAATTATTACAGAACGCGTTTTAAATGTACACTCTAATGATATGAACCGTGACTGTTGCTCTGTGTGTGCTCTCCCTAACTGTTAGGATTTCAAACAGCTTAGGTAGTCTAAAGTTAGTGCATGCGCACGAATAAACGAGTTTTGTTGCTAGAATCATTTGACTTGCATGAAACCAGTCTTATATCTGCTATAAGACTAGCGAAAGTTTTATTCAGAAATACACATATTGTATAAATAAGTCGATTTTAGGCATGACTAAAAATATGAAGTTGTCATATTTACTAACTAAGATACTGATACACACTATGATTACATATAATAATAATGGTAATATGTATAATAATAATTTTCTATATTTCAATGCCATTTAAATTCAACTCTTTATTATCGCTGTAGTTGCTGACTAAAATTTTATTGAGGAGTCATCGGTTGTTACGGAAATATGTTTAGTAGGAAGCGTGGGCAAGTCTGGCGTATGTGAAACTATGACCCGAATACAAACATGCAATAACACTGCATCTTGAATGCGATGCGTGTGTGGTACTATTTCAGTAGTTAATTTTATTTCGGGCCCGTTCCCGACGCCGTGACCTACTGGCGCATAGTATATTTAGTCGCTGCCTGACCTTTTCTATTACCTGCGTCGTCTATTTTCATCACACAATATTTTGGTGATTAGCTAACCAGGATATTATGAAAGTAATCATGAAAGAGATACGTACATTGTTTATTTTCAACCGCTTTCTTATCTACATAATGACTCATGACAATAATTAAATTAATGGGAATATTGTGTTCTAATTTGATTTAAAAGTTTAATACGCACATGTGTATCGCATAACGATTCGAGACCGCGCTCAGGGCGTACTTGCTATTTTTTTATTACGATTCGTGCAAGATCTGGGTATTTGATGAAAATCGAGGCGCACGATAGTAAGTAGTGGCGTATTAAGTGCAACAAAATTAATAGCGTGTGTATTGTCGGCGTTGCGGCGGCAGGGCAGCAGCGAGCATGGGTGCTAAGCAGAGCAAGCGCTCGGTGGACATCAGCGGCAAGGAGGCGGAGGGCGCGGGCGAGGTGGCGGCGGCGGGCGCCGGCGGCGAGGGCCGCGTGGAGCCGCTCGCTGACGCGGACGCGCTCAAGCCGCAGCTCAACGGCGACGCACACATCCACGAACCAACGGTAAACAAACACCACCACACGCTCCCATTTCGGGCTTCGGGCGCTACTAGCTCGCAACCTTCACTCGCCGCCCGTCGGCCCTCCACAATGCGATACGTTATTCCATTGTTCCGGAGTTGACTTCGCTTCGACGAATGCTTTTGTGCTGCCCGGATGTTATACATAAATTATGATCGACTCGTGATTGTAGTCTAGTCTCTGGGGGTACGGAACCCGTATGATGATCCGTATTGTTGTTCTATTAATCCAAAATGTAGGTGAATGCTGTTTAAAACGATGACTAACAAATAAGTCACAATAGAATGACTTGAATGCGGATAGATTCCTTCAATAAATACTACTTGTAGGTCAATTACTTAGTTGTTATTGAATTTAATTTCCCATGTTGTTTTAATAATTATGAAAATGTGTTTACTGTAACATATTATTGTTTCTTGTTTTGTAACAAATGTGTAATGTTATTGTTAATATGGATTTGTAGGATAAAGAAAAGCAACTCGACAGCGGAACTCCAGAGAACGAAAAAGACGCTACGACAGAGAAGGAGGTAAAAGAACAGGAAGAAAGTGAGAAAGAGAAAGAAGAAGCGCCCGTGACTAATGGTGACAGCGAACCGAAGGGTGAGAACGGCGATACTTCCCCCACCTCGGAGGATAGTAAGAAGCCAAAAAAAGAAAAGGTAATTAGTAGATGTTGCATTGCAATCCTTATGAGTATACGGATTGTAATATATAATGCAATATTCTGAGTAACATTGTGTACGAAGTAGGTATTTACTACTTAAATAATAAAAAAACATACCATAAGGCATCTTTTCTAAATCTTATTTCTAAATTGGCTAATCTTAGATAACTTGCAGTGGTAGTAACTTAGTTTAATTATGTATTAAATTGTGACACGATAAATGTTACTTTACAAGCCCATGGTTGGATTACCCGATATCCGTCCATTTAATTTTACGTATTGTATTTAGTCTTTTTGCATTTGAGTCAAAATTAACATATAGTACTTCGCATCCTGTGCGTTGTTTAGACGTGTTAATAATTAATACATGAGATCTTGTTTAATTAGCCACTGTCCCCTTGGATATGTAACGTCACTAACTTTACGTGGCACTTATTGTTTGCATGTGTGTGCGCCGTTTGATGTATTTTAACCCCAAGCATGTCACGGGCAGGTCAAGAAGAAATGGTCGCTCAGGTCGATCAGTTTCAGTAGAAAGGATAAACCCAAACAGGAGAAAAAACAGAAAGACGAGGAGCCCAAAACAAACGGGGAGCCCGAGAAAGTGCCAGAGGAGGTAAGAATAATACTTTTAACGCGGCGGTGTTTGACGGAAACGAAAGAGATCCACGAGTAAAAAGTTTACACCTAATTTTTTTGCCTTAATCGATCGCGTCGATACAGCTGGTGCGTTTTTTTTTTTATTTTATTGTATACGAATGAGTAAGCAAATTTTTAAAATCACCGTAAGAGGAATAACTTTCTAGTTTTCTCCCCACTAAACTTATTCGTATTCGACGGACGCTGTTAGAGTGCACAATGTAGCAGACATTCGCGCAGATCCTCGCCGCAACACGTACTCGTTCAAGACATCCATTATTAAAGTGGCGTTGACCCACTTTCGTTTCGTTCAGCGCGCCTTATAGACGACAATATCTGAAAACATGCTCGATTGCAATTGTAATTACAGAAATGTTTTTCGACAGCCAACTTTATCGCCGTCCTTGCTATGCTAATTTCAGTTTTTTTTTTTTGTGAAATCAGTAATTCCCCATGCGCTGTTATTGACTATTGTCAGTAATGTTTAGCCCGAATTGACGTAAACAAGTATTTTAATTACTCTTAAAAGAGTAATTTGCTTATTATGTTAATTTACTCTTAGTGACCGATCACCTAGCTATGTTCCCTTCAAGCCTTTCGCTTCGGTGGCTTTTTAATCACGTTATCGCACTTCCTTGACCTTGTTCAGCTGGTTCCTAGTCTAAAATAAGTTTATCTCGCCGTTGATAACGAATCCGAAGGCAAGACAATGACTCACAATGCGACATCTGTTTTTACAACATTTTATTGAAATAGCCGGTTTAGTAATAATCTCGATGTCCGAAACAGCCTTGCAGTTCGGGCGGCTCGGAGCCAGCGATTTCTATGACAAGAAACTATTGCGTCGTAGTGCATTGCACCCGAACCGGCGCGAAGAACAATGCGCATTATAATTCAAAGTGGAGCTATATCCGCGCTCACCAAACGTGAGCCACCATTGTTCACGACGATGCCACGCTATTATTGATACTTTGTTCATTGATGACACGGAGCGGAGACCAACACGTGGCCCCCGGCCCGGCCTCTCAGTGGCCGTCCCGTACCCCAAATAGGGAACCCTTATATTTTGTCATATTCGACTTTGCACATCTGAGGCTTTGTTTGTTTTATTTTGTCGTGTCCTGTCTATCTGCCGCAACCTCGGATAGATTCTTCAATTTTAGTCTAATAATGTAATAAAAAAAAAATGACAATTATTATGTGGTGTGTAATTATTAGGATTTTAACAATATTCTGAAGAAATTTTGATTATAGTAAATAAAAAAATAACGGGACAGTTTTAAAACGGTTTTTTCTAATTGTTATACAAATTTTAGCGTTCGATGTGTTGGTTTTATTTTGTTTTATTTTTCAAATAGTAGAATATACTAGTTTAAAGTTTTGTAATTCATATTATACAAATAAAATATTGACATCGGCAACTTAAAATAGGCACATCGTATTAAAAAATATAATACAAAATATAAGAAACGTTTTGTTTTTATAACTTATTTGGCTAAACTTATCCGATTGTGACTTAGTAAAATATAATACAAACAAGGTAAGTACACTACGTACTCAAAACTAAGAAAAATGAAAATGATTTTGTAATGATTTATTTATGTGTATTCGATAATATTTGTTATGTCAAGTAATATAATAATGTAAATGGTGATTAGTAATGAGTAGCTCAATCGTTTGAAATGTAAATAACAATAGAGTAATTCACGTTTCGACGAAAACTTTATACAAACATATTTCAAATAATAAAAATTATCTTAGACTAAACAATTTTTTAAGCAAATATAAGAAGCCCCCAGTCCACAATTATTGTAAATTTGGACTTCCTAGCTATTTTATAAACTAAGGAAGTACATAATGACAAGGAGCAGATCATACATTCATCTACAATTAACCATGTGTCATAAAATGTTCTCAAGCGGAAGTCGACAATAGTATGTTATCAACAATTTTAAATTTCATTTAGCAGTTTTTGTCACTTAAAATTAACGATAGTCTTAGCCAAGTGAAACCAATGAACTTACACATTGGAGACCAGAATAAATATCGGGGTCAAAGACTCATCTATTAGATGTGGGATTATGTTGTGGGAACTGCACCAAAACACTGTTCTATCAGGGCTGCCATTTATCTATTCTGTTTTTACTATACTATCACTATAGAACTAAAAACTGAAAGAAAAAAAACACTAAAATATATTGAAATCTTCACAGTCCTAGGAGGTATTTCAGACAGTGATGGGGCCTAGTCGTTCATTTTGACCTCAGGTTGGGGAGGACCCGTAATTGAATCCTATTCATGAACTTCAAATTATTCGAAATTTAATCGTGTTAGAAATTTTTAAATTACCATTTTTATTAACGTTGAATTGAAATGTCGTGAGAAAACTTACATGCCTTATAGTTTTTAATTGTGTGTGAAGGTCTACCAGCCCGCATTTAGCGTGCGCGTTGGACTATGATGTAACCCTTGCCTTCTTCAGAGGAAGCCGGTGTCGAACAGTGTATGGTAATGGGTTGGTAATGATAATTATACATGTTATATATAAAACGACTTAGAAATTCAAAATATTAATCCTATATCGGTTCGTATCACTCGACTGTTGGCATATTCGTGCATAAATGTATTTTTTCGTAATAAATCATGCTTGAATAGTCTCGGTAAATTAAAATTGTTTTGAACATGAAATTTATTATGTTGGACTGCACTGACTAATGGTTTTGAGAACTTTTGAAGGACGGACATGATTAAAGACAGGCACTGTCAATTCACGGGACTTTCGAACTTCGTTATTACGAAATAAATGCCACGCAACAAAATAAGACAAGTCTTATCGAAACAAATTACGTCTTCATTCAAAAATGTCATCTAACGTATCTTTCATTTTAATTAGATATTATCACGTGGAATGTGCATTGGTTTAGCGTAAAGATAGTGCGGTTCATTTAATTTGAATGCTTTGAAAAAAAACCGAGAAAATAAAACAGGGCAGCCCTGACGTGTACATGTTCAGGCTATAACCGAGTGTTCACGTCCTCGTTTGACTTGGAAGAGGTAACACGTGTTGAGATATTTCGGTACTTATCATTACACCCGCCTTGAATATCCTTTGGGCGCGCCATAAAATAAACACTTTGGCTTGTTCCAGACATTAATAAAGACAAGGCAAATTATAAAGCCCCCAGTCCATAATTATTGTAAATTTGTTTAAAGTCGAATGGAATATAATTTTGATATAATAAAAATATTACTGCTTTCATAGATGGTAAAATTATATATTCCTCCGGAGAGGTACCTACGTCGCGCCTACATAATTCGCCGTGGAGCAATTCTTGCGGTTGGGGAGGTGGGGTTGTGGGTGGGCACATTTACAGAGAGAGGACCATCTTAGACGTCAGAAGTAATAATCTAGAAGAACTGAAATCTCATTTGAGGTCGTACTCTCAGATGAGACTTCAGTTCTGCTTGAGGTTAAATGTGACTGCAGTGACCACTGAACATAGGTGGACAATACGCTCTTTTGCTGCTCTTCTCACATAAAAACATTTCGAATTGACTCCTATGTCAGAAGAAGTGTTAAATTCTAACCATTATTTTTTATTACTTTCCATTTACCACCCACAACTCAGACAACAATACAGATCTACGTAAGTAGCTCCAAAAATATACACCGAATATAAAAACTAATCGGCTTAAGTTTGAAAACTTGTCGACTGCCTTTATCAAACGTACACGAATTGCAAAACAAGTTTGAGCTGCAAAATAAAATTAGCGCCGTGGGGCTGGTTTTCCGACGGGTGTTGTGGGCGTTGCGGCCCGCGGCAGAGCGAGTTACGAGCTCCTCGCCGAAGGTAACACGCAACTCCTCGCATCCAGTTTGCTAAGGATCACATTAGGTTCTGCCCGCGGCTTCGCTTGCGTTTTAACTTGGATTTTACAATGTAAATTCAAATTTGAATGTAGCCGGCTAAATGCCGATTACAATGAAAAAAATAGTAAAAAAATCTGCCATATTTGATTGGCGGGGTGTTCTAAATTTTTCCCGCTGATTTTGAGAGCAGAGTGGTTACTTCTAAGTTTAAAATACGCATTAAAAATGTTTGTTTGGCACTGAATGGATTACCAAACAAGATTTTTTTGCGGATGGCGGAAACTGACGGTTTTTGAGCGTCTTCAGCATGCGACGCAGTTTGTTAATATCTAAAAGTAAGTATTTTATGTATAGAACAGGAGATTGATTAAAAAAAAATAAACATTGAAATTTCAATAAAGGTCTCTCAACCATTAATATATAATGTAAATAATACAATAAAAGTTATATTAATAGGTATATTTCCTTATCGAACTCTGCCACAGTTTTGTACGTGAAGCATGTTCAGATACACAAAACTGTCAATTCTCATATCACTGTTTTTTTTTCTTTTGCCCATCCACTAATTTCAAAATCATTTTGATGTACGAAATTTACAAAATTATTTTTAAATATTGTAATACTTATAAACGTTTATGACTATAAGAAAATAATTATTTACACTATCCAACGATGTAATGATGTGATGTGATACTGCAGTAGTTGCCGGCATAAACCTCCCCACCCCCCACCCCATTGCCCACTCCCGCGATGCGACACCGTTGATAATGACATTGAGCTTAATCATAATCAAGTATTAATCATACAGAAACTTTATACAAAAATGTGCATACTCGGATATGACAGGAATCCTTTGATTTGTTTATAGTACGATCATCGTTTCTGATCGTGTGAACAATGGTGTTTATAGCGCTGGTGTGTCGGCTACGGACGGGTCAACACGATGAGCGTACAGTTCAAATTGCATGTTTACTGAATAACACGGTGGCGGTGTCGGCTCGTCTACTGTTTTCATAATAAACGTTTGGATGCAGCTTTGACATTATAAGGAAGGTTTCCGTTTCATATTGATGTTATCGATACATTTGTAGCATTGTCCCTTCTCTTTTTTTTCGCATTCTTTTAGAATAGCGACGCGCGTGGCCTGTGCAGCCTTAAGTAGTCACTGCAGCCCATGGACGTTTAACCTGAAACGAGATTGAAGTCATATCTGAGGTTGTTGTATGTTATTCTCCTGAGGACTGCGATGGTCGCCTGTCTTGCAAGTGTGTCCGACGACCGTTCTACTTCAACCGAAACACAAGTATTGCTTCACGGCAGATTACGAGGGAGGGGGTGGTCTCTCCCCGGTCGAATTATAGTTCTACCGCCTATTAGACTTGCTACTTCTTATCTGTAGTTATATTGTGAAATAGCTTTATGTGATAGAACCCTTCTTGCTTCGACAAGGGAAGCATCATCTGCACACCCTTTTCTTCTGCTTTATAGCAACGGTATAATGAACGCTGCTGTTTTAGTTGAAAAGATGTTGTAAAGAAGGATAATTGATTGCAGATAACAGATTGCATAAAAAATAAACGTTAAGTGGTCTTAAACTTTCATGGATGTTTACAACCTGGATTCTGTCTGAGATCATTTATTTCATAGACGCCTTGTTACAAATGAAGTCCAATTTGGCACACCTCATATAACATTACGTGTTATCAACTTCAATCACGTGGTCGAGATGCAATAAAATATGCTTTTATGGTAACAATATATGTAATGGTGGTACACCCATTTACCCCCCATGTTTACTAACTTACGATTGTCGAAATATATCCACGCTTCAGCTCCTATTGTTCACCTTTACAGTACGATATTTGTATTTGTATTTTAATTATTTAACAATTTAAATATATTGTAAATTAAATTAATTGGCGGTACGTAAGGTTGTAGTAATTGGTGCAAAGACAGGGCATTCAACTGTTGATAACGACTGGTTATAAGTTATAATAGTGCGTCTGAACCGGGCGCGATTCTACTGCGCTATCTCTTGTTATTTATTGCTCATGCAAATCATACCCGTCCGCTTGTCGCACGATTGGCGAACGCCACGACCGCCAAGGTATTTAAACACGTTCAGAAACTTAAAATTGACAGTGAATAAAACGAACGTGATATTTTACGTTGTTGACGCTTCATGTGGCGTGGCAAAATAATAAATATATAAATTCTCCTTGTGTATGTAATATATATGTTGAAAAGTTTCCAAGAAAATTAATGGGAAGGATAAAAGTGTACTTAATTTTTTGTTTTTGGGATGCATACTAATAAAAAACATCTGGTCCAATTAAAATTAAAATTTTATAAAGATATATTATGTCATCCCAACCAGAAGAATATATGAGGATTATATAAAGTATTTTCTTTTATTACTTTGTCATTGATACACTACAAGCTTGTCTTCTTTATCTCCCAAATTAAGCTGGTCCCCCAATTAATTCTAATGGACGCAATTGTCTTGATCTGGATAGCTTGGCAATGAGTCCATTAAGCGGCCGACATTGCTGTAACAATCAACTTACGTAATTAAAAGTGAATCGTCCTAAAACCGTACCATTCGCACCGTAGCTTCTAAATTCTTACATAGTTAAATTCCTAGCTAGCTCGTGGCGTTAGCTTCTTTGTTACACCTGACTGTGGGCTTAAGAACATTTGAATTATTACATAATCGGAAACAAAAATCTGCAATTAAGTGAAATCTAAAATCACGGCGTAATAAATACACTTGAAATTGGTTACACCGCGCGCAAATAGCGAATAAATTACTAAGGGTCTATAATATAGTTTTTGCGTTATGTACACTAGTTGCGTGCGATGTGTTCAACAATAGGTAGCAGAACAATTATTTCGACCAACTTCCACATAACCCGCACAGGAAACTACCTGCATATTGTTCGAAGCCGGCAAATGATTAATGGTTAATGCTCTTTGTCGCTATTTTAATTTCACGCTCGAGTAAGCCGTGATGTATCTCCCCCGGTTTTTGTGTAGTGTAGGCTAAAAACGTTTTTTACTCTCGCCAAAAATGTGATTAAGTATATTTTTCTTGCGAGCTCGCGACGTTGTTCGGTAGTACTATACTTATGTACGTTTTCTTGTTAAGGTTATGTATTTTTTTTATGAAGGTGGAACCTTTTAACTTTTAGTTGTTCGTTTATGTGTGCCCTACACCAGTAGTTTGTTGTATTCTGATTATGAGGGACAGTGAGTTGTGATCTGATTTGAAGGATGTGATAAGGCACATGCAGGTATAATGCTCAAAATAATTAGACGAACACAAATTGGAATGTTAATAATTCTTAAACTACGAGTCAAAATGTATTGATTTGTCCTTTCACGGTTAACTTGACGATCAGTTAAAGAAAAACACTTGAGGAAATTTCACGAATCAACGCACAATTACCTATAAATAAAATGGTGTGAGACACAGGAACATGGATGAACTGGTTTGATTGCTTGAATTTCGATCTTATCGCAGCTTGACAAGGACGCGGAACGCTTCTTATGATCACACGTACTACATCATTCTTCCAAATCCTTTTTCATTCTTAGAGCAGGGATTACGAAGGCTACGCATTGCTTGAAGTTTAGAAAATCCGACGTTATGCATTTTAACGAAGTGATCAAGCATACCCCAAGTTGTCTTATATCTATTATTCAGATAATTAAACAAACAAATAAACAAATGCTTTCTACATTCATAGCCCCACACTAGGATTCCCTGTGTCGTGGGTGCCATGGGTACATACAAAACGCGTATACAAAGACCCAGACTCACTACAGAAATGTAATCGTGTAAGTGTCTGCCTAGCCGGGAATCGAATTCTAAACCCTCTCGAGTGTCAGATCGTTATGGTCACGCGGGCCGTGAAATAATTATTAAAGTTAGTTCCTCTAATTGTTTTGAGCGTATATCCAGCTGATGTGATGCATACATCCAGTAGACAGTAACACGACGCAGTGGACAGTTACACGAAAATGCTTCTAGCACTTTTGACATATGAAAAAAAAAACTTTTTTTTTCATAGCTTTGTTCCTGTGAATTGCAATTTACAATATGCGAATACCTGGTAGCTTTAGATACAATAATATTATACCTTTTAATATTTGTCCGTGTGAACGTATTTAAAACGTCCGACATGGGTTGCCCACCAATCCGTAATTTATACCACCAACCTTTTAAGTATGATTTAAAACTCCTCCAGTTGTGCGGAGAGATCCCAACCCGTAGCACTTTTACAGCCATACATAAAAAGGGTTGCAGCCAGCCGGGTGACCGTTAGTTACCCTATCTTAACACTTTGACTGCGGCGGCTAATATTCGAAACAATCCACCCGTGCGGTGCGTAACACAACAGGCGTGTTCCAGTACGGCGGCACACACCGTATGCGTGCGAGCCGCACGAGTGACGCAGACAGGAAAACACGATAGGTGCGTTTGCCGCAGTCAATGTGTTAAAATTAGGACTAATTTGTACAGATGGAGAAAATTTTCAAAATGTATTTTAAATTATAGTACATACACGGTGTTTTTCTTTTTAGTTATTCGTATAAATTAATAGCATATGAAATAATTAACAGTACAATATGTATTATCCCGCGGATAGCGGTAATTACGGTAAATCCGATGTAATAGCAGTGACTCACCAAACACCATAATAATACGGGGGAAGTCTATCTATGGACACTGTTTTCCGCTCTACAGTTACTGACCTTTTAAATTGTTACTCAGCGTGAATTATCGAAGCGTTATTACT
Source organism: Phareas burnsi (assembly GCA_018249415.1). Lineage (NCBI taxonomy): Eukaryota > Metazoa > Arthropoda > Insecta > Lepidoptera > Hesperiidae > Phareas > Phareas burnsi. Next base: position 3,886 of record DWKL01000291.1, on the reverse strand, counting down.
CACTAGCTTCATCCTGGCGACTCCACCCGCGTATGTAGGATGTACTTTGAACGTCTTTAGATACGCATAATATGAACTGTATATGTTTTTTTTTTGTTTTTTTTTTAGGTCTGTACGTCTATGACGCGTGAATCCATCGACAATGTTATCGGATGTCAGGAGCCTTATAAAATAATTTAGCTTTCATCTATACTATTTTACTCAAGACTTTCGCAGATTTATAATAATATTAACTGAACAAGATCCTGTTCTAAATGATTGTAGCACACGAATAACTTAGTAACTTTTGTTATTTAATTTTTATGAGTCGTATTTTATTATTTGTTATATTAAAATGTGAAGTTTTTATGGAGCGACATTCAAATGATTCTACAAAAATACCCAAATTAACTATTCACGAAACTAACTACATATAATAGAATTAGGTTGAGTTGATTAAATTTAAATTACTTTCCCTAATAGAAAAAAACAGAAAGCTTAGGTATTTTTTAATTAAACTGCTATTTTATTAACACAAATCGAAATGTCCTGAAGTTATTCATCGAACGTATTGGCAAGGCACTTGAGTTGTGCGTTTCTACTTCAGTAAACAGAGACGGCCTTGTGTGCTGGTATCGTTTTATTGTTTGCCACAAGCCTGCGGTCGCATATCTTAGAAATAAAATCTATTGTTTTTAATGGTCAATTTCTATCGTCCTTTTTTCTAAATACACACGATTCATGTATGCGGATGAACGGAGACAGTATACGTAGGTGATCAGTTGCAACTGAATTTTAAAGAAAATTATCAAATGTTTCTTGGATATTAAATGTAAAATGTGATTTTTCCGTTATTAATTTTGAAGATGGCATAATGTTGAAAAAAATCTTTGGCTCATTAGTAGTAGTATCTAATCCAGGTATTGGTTTTGTATACTTTTCATATGTCACGTAATTGTGCCAGCCCTACTACGCAACTGCAATTTGATATAACATGATCATGAGCATTGAAGGGTAACTACTTATCTAAAAATGAGAGTCAATCTTCCGTTACAAAAATTGTACTATAAATTGCAACGTACGAGTGGGTCTCCCTTCAGTCTTTACTCTGAATTCTTATAATATACACTAGTATTGCACATTTGCTATTATGGCCGATGACAAGGTATCTAATGTGTTTGTGTTCGTTGTGTGATTTGTTAGTGATTAAAACTGTATTAATACATTTTTGGCTCGAATTTTTCAACGTGAATGAATTTTACAGGTGGCTGAAACAACTCCTGAAACTGAAGTGAATGAAGTGGCTGAAGAAGCAAAACCCGAAACAGACGTTAAAGAGGAAAAAACTCCCGAAACTCCAGTAACTGAACCTATTACAAACGGTAGTAGCACTCCTGACACCCCCAAAGTAGAAACCCCTGCTGCCGAAGAACCTGCTAAGGAAAGTCCAGAAAATGACAGAGCGGATGTTAAAATTGAATCTGAGCCACTGCCAGAACAACTGCCTGTCAATGGGCTATCCTTAGATGAACCCAAAATTGAGACACCTGAAGTTGAACAAAACGAACCGAGCAAACCTGAGGAAACCACTGTTGAATCGCCAGACACCGTCCCTGCAACTGAAATTCCTGTTAAAAAAGAGGTTTGTGTTGAAATGCCTTTGATAGAACCTACGCCTCCACCCCTACCTGCAAATCCCCCTCCCTCATCGGTGGCTTCCTTTGCCGCTACCACTATGGCACCAGAACTGACAGATGCTTCACTTGCTAAAACTGCTGATATCACTACAAACTTGGCACCACCAACCACAACTACAGACACAATCACTAAAGCAGATGACACAATTGAAAATAACCCAAATGAAATTCAGAATACCCAATCCGATGCCGTATTAGTCCCTTCTGAACTTACGCCTTCCAAGGATGCGGTTGAAGAGCAACCTACAAAAGTAATCGAAACCGAACCCGAAGAACAAAAAGAAACAATTTCTGAAATTAAAATTAGTGAGGAACTGTGCGAACCACCCAACAATGTAGATATCTCTGAAAATAAAGAAGTAGAAACTCGTTATGACAGCGCAACTGAAACTCTAGGTGAAATATCAAGTGAAATACCGGAAGAAATTCCTAACGAATGTCCTGTTGAAATTCCTGAAGTTGACACGTCTATTGAACCTAAAATTATTTCTGATGAAGAAGTTGTACAACAAGAATCCTATGTAGTGGAGTCCGAGATAACCGTAACCATTATGGATGAAACATCTACCGAACCTGTGGGTGATGCGTCTGAGCCGGAGAGAGATAATACACCGTCACCGCTACCATCCGCTGTTGATGAAGATGGAACTACACAGAATGATGCCGAGGACATAGAAACTGAAGTTCATGATAGCTCAGAAATAATGCTCGAATCGCCTACGATTGTCATCAATTCTGATCATAATGATACAAACAGCATCAAAAGTAACGATGACACCGAAATGGAAAATATAAAAAACAAAACCAAAGATGCAATGGAGTGTACAAAAGAGACTTCAGAATGTAACGGTAACATGGAAGAGACCCAAATTATTACAAACGGTGAAAAAACCCCATTAGTAGTCTGTCCCACGGATGAAGGTAATGGCGATATAGGCAAAGTAGCGTCGACGCCCGACGACTCCATGCCGCCGTCGTTGTCGGAACCGAACGAGGCCCTGGCGCAGGGCGACGGCTCCGAGTCATTCCCGCTGCCGCCTAGCGAGCTTTGCCGTTCCGAATCTGAAGTGTCGCAGCCCGCAACGCCGGAGCCGATCGCGGACGCGCCTTCAGACATCCCACAGGTGATTACTGCCCGGACAGTCTTGCTCTTGTAGAAGATTAGTATCGTATTTTAAGGAGCGTTTTGACACCCCGTTAACAATTTATCGTAATTAGTTTCATGTGTATTTCTGTACCAGCATGTGTGAACCGTCAATAACTGGAAGACATGGAGCGTGATCTATTCGACACACATCCGACAGTCTTGATATTATATACAGCGGCCGTCGGCTGCTCTCCTTTCCTTTTCATCTCCTCTTCCTTTGACTCGCTTCCGATTTGTAGATACATCAGCATGAAATCAGCGTGGAAAAAATTGCTTTAGTGCTAACACATCTAGATTTAAATGTTTTACAAGCATTTCCATGAATTTTATTTTTTCAGGTTTGTCTTATTTCTGAGAAATCTAATTTTCTTGTTAATTGTGCCAAATTATAAAGAATATTTTTTTTGTATAGCTGACGTAATAAGAATAGACATTTGTATGTTCAATGGAAAAAATTAATTCATTTTATTGGTGCCGTTAACAAGACTTTAAAATGGCTAATATCTAAAATCATTAAGTAATTTTTGTTGTTCATTATTAATTCCTAATTTTTTCTATAAATTTCATACGTACGTAAAAATAATACGAATAGAAAGCAATGCCACTTATCCGTTCACTTATTTTGCCAATTTCCAGGAAATGCTTAAGACCGACATTATTGCGGAAATGATTCCCGAAGTCCCGGCTGTACCAGAACTGAATACTGAAATGGTAATTTATAAATTCATACGCAGAATAAAAAACTGTATTTATTATATTGTCCAGTTTGATTGCAACGTGTATTGCGTGCGTTCCAGGAGACCACGAGCGACGTAGCGGTGGCCAACTAAACTACACACGTCAACCGTCACACTACACATCCACACGACGCGTGTTTAAAAGTGAGCCTTTAATTTATTTCTAATTAGAACTGTGGTGTGATATCGAACTAAGTTCGATCTTAATTTTATATTATCAAAGATGTGGATTTCAGTTTCATATGTGACCTTTATATAGAATGATTTTATAGTTTAAGTTTAGCGTGCTTTGCTTCTGTAAAATTAAGATTTTATACATTTTAATT
>DWKL01000290.1:0-20666 GCA_018249415.1 Phareas burnsi | reverse complement strand
ATACATTATATAATATGTATCATGAAGGAGTTAGTTCAACATAAGGTATATAAAAAAAAGTAATTATGAGAATGAAAGAAATAATGAGGCTGATTCGTGCTGATTCTGAAGAGATAACTTGTTGAAGCTCGGAAGACTTCCTACTATTTGTTGTTTGCCGATATGGGTTTCAATGACACACCACTAATTGAAAAAAATCTTCTTGCATGCGCTCTTCAGATATATTAGAAATATTTTCAATTTCCTTTGTATAGCATAGGAATGTCAAACGAGCACGCAGTCCACCCGATGGTATGTTACTGTTGCTCATGGACACTTGTAGTGTTCCCGAATAAGAGTGGAGTCCTACCTGAGTCAGGCCAAAGATACGTTGCCACTCTTAAATACTAAGTTGGAACGCCTCGAGTAAGTGTATATTACTTACCGCACAACTTAAATCAAACCAAAGCATTGTTAAACACCGCTAGTGTAAGACGGAGATAAGTGTGGCGGTGGTGCCCTCGACGTCGAAATACGAAGATTTCTACCACTTTATGTTACGAAAAGTTTAAAATATCGATCCGCTGCCGCCTGTGACTCGCGGCGTTATAATCGCAGTCGACGATGGCTGGGAGGTGTGAACCGAGTGCCACTGCACTCCGCGCGGAATATTATTTGCATTTTTATTTGTCGGCGTTGACAAATGTATTTCTTTGTTGTATTGTTCGTCGGTTAATGAGGAACGCGCTCGGCGCTGGCGGCCCAAGTGTTGTCGATCAGGGATAGGGAATAGTTTGTTGGTTCATCATTTGGTTCGTTTAAAGGCATTTTTAAGTTACTTATGTCCAATTTGGGGATATCCTAACACGATTGCTTATATGATTAGGGAGGTGCTCTGTGCAGCAAATCTTGAATACACCGTTCGATTATAGGAAATTAAATAAAAATAATACTAATAATAATAGTATCTAAAGCTAAAATATTTAAAATAATATGCAAATAAATTAAGGAATATCTGGGACCGGGACGTGAGAGATCGCAATATTATTCACTAGTCTATCACAGTATTTCTAAAGCTATTAACTCATTTAAAGCAATTTGATCTCGTAGTGTTTAAATTTTAATAATACTCATTAAATATTAGGCTAATCAAGATCAACCAAAAAGAGAAATCATTTATATGTTGTTACTCTACGATATGTAATTCAAAGCCAAAGAAGTATTGTGTAAGTGTAATTGCACGATCACTTACGAGTTAACATTGACTCCGCCGATAATCGTTACAGCCCTCGGGGAATCGATCGCTTAGTAACTTTCACTCTGAAAATATGTTACAATAAAGATTTAAAATTAAACGCTATCGCTCGTGAATATTTCTTTTTTCATTTTATAATCTTGAAATTTTAAACGATATTTTTGTTGTAAAATTCCCCTTTAGAGAGCTACCTACATATGTAGTTAGTTGGAAAATAAATAAGCTGATTTGTTGTTTACAATAAACTTCTAATGTCTTATCTCATAACTTTAATCCAGATGTCAAAACTTCAGTAGCTGTTGGAGCATCAGATGAACTACCCTGAACTACTGTACTCATTACTAATTGTACCAATATAATGAAATGATACGAATCTTCATAATTTTCCGTCTGCACTAATTCGTACCTGAGCATTTCATATACTCCGAGCTTTCTCGAGATGTCGGGAGACGTCGGAGCCTGGAAGCTTTATTACGAATAGTAATGAAGCTTTAAACGTTTGATCCTTAATATAATTATTTCCTTCTACAAATCGCTGCCGCCTACAGCTTGTAGCGAGGTGAGGTCGTGGGGAGTGCTTCGGAGGTGTGAAGCGAGTGCGCGCGGACATATTAGACGCGTTGTTTGAAACCACTCCCACGATGAGAGTCTAGGGTTGCAGCGGTCTTGGTGTGTGGGACTATTGAAGGTTAAGAAGGCAATAATATGGGGAATGAGTTTTGAGTATTGTTAATGAAATGTTAGAGTAGTTTTACCAACGGTTCCAAATGTGTATGTTTGTGAATAGTGCGTAGTGTGTTTTCCGAATTTAGTCGCTCTAGGATGAAAGATGTAGTTTTAGAATTGATTTTAAAATTTCAGGTTTAATTTTAAATCAAATTTAATTATCTTGCTCATATTTTGAAGTACATGCAGTCTAGGTAACTTTTGACTTGAATTTTACGTATAATCAAAATTTGATAGTAAAAACCTACAACTTGACTATTTAGTAAAAATATTTGACTACCCGATTGAGACATTACTGGGAATTATAGCGATAACGAGCCGTTTGGCGGATTTTTTTAAATATTGTATGACAGTCATTTTGAGATTATAGATCTTGTTTGATTCATCAAATAAATTAACTGAGATTTATGAAAAATGTAAAGCAATATCTCTATCATGTATCGATGTTCTATATCGACGTGAGGCACCTATTAACGTGTCTAAAAATGTTTTCGCGTTTATAACCCACTGTGAACCCTTCACATGAAGATCACAGCACGATTGAGACGTAACCAAAACACGCGTCAAAGCAGTATTAGACAGGATACGGGTAATTTTTCAGCAACTCGGGTTGCGGCCCTGCATCGGCGCGGGGCGGGAGGCGCGGGGGGGAGGGCGCGCTCCGACACCTCCGCACAAAGCGCCGCCTGCTAATAGCTAGTTTCACACCACTAGCCCGCCGCCCGGCGACGTTTGCGGACGTTTTGTTCCACATAAGTGACGAGCAATGAGTTTTTTTTAATTTAAAGAGTAGCTAACGAGCCGCCTCCACCTTATGTTGAGTAGTCTCAGCAACTCATAGACACCCACATCTAATCTTAAATAGGACTGTAGACCTATCTGAGATCGTACATAGATGCGTTACTACCCTTCAGGATTAAGATGGTTGTTTCTTTGTAAGTTTACCCGGCCGCCGCACCTCTCTAACCGAACCAACAATTGCTTCTTAACTTATTGTGAGGGTGGCGGTTGTAATTCACCGGACAAAGTACCACCTATCAAGCTGAAATAGGTTTTCTCAAATGTTATCATGGACAGCGTTTGTTCAAGGTTCTCTATGAACAACAAGCTATGGGTGGATTTAAGTAGATTTTTATGAAATGGAAGTAGTAAAAATGCTCATGTTGTATCTCATGAATCAACTTCTTCGGCAAACTTTAATTGGTTGTTAACCATAACGTTTACAGATGCAGCGAAACTTCTAAAATTTAAGAATAACTCAGATCCACAGTTGCAATCCTTACCCTTTAGTCACTCCCAAGGACGTAACATTTAGCATTTGCAGTAGTAGAGTCGAGATGGTAACCATAGCAGATACTGTCTTCTGGTTATATAGGGATATTTTTATTACAGATACAGGTGGTCAACTGATTATAGAATAGTAATATGACATTCCTAGATTATTTTCCAGATGAGTTTAGCCACAGCCTCGAACGAATTGATCTCTACTTACACATGATTCCACAGTAATTAATCTGCTTCAAATTGCTTAAACGTATTATAAATTAAAGCCTTTTGAATAGCTACATTCTGATTCCGAAATTTCATGAGATATATTATTTGTATTAAAAGTAATGCGCAAAGTCAAACCGCTTTTAGTTCGCAATGTTTTTAGATTTAGAAGTGTGTATGTAGGTGTGACTTTCAAAAGTAATATTCGTCACACCAGTGGTTGGTAGCTCGAAATTGGCGTTCTCACTTCCCAAAACCCCTTGTGCTCGGGGAAATTATAATAAAAAAATCTATTCACCCACGTCACTCATCGAACGCGCCACCTCCGCGGGGGCATGCTGTGACGTAAGTCATGTAAAGGACAAAGGGAATCGGTTCGTTAATCCCGTTTTTGTAATTCCTTTGCCGATACAAACAGACCGACTTAATTTCCTTCTAGTTGTCGGCACCCAGCACTTTCACACCCACCGAACACTAAATTACAGCCTAAGTGCACCGCATTAGAGTTCAAATTCATTTACACCTGCACCGCGACTCCCTTGCCTCTAATTAGCCTGAAAACGAAACTATCTCGTCGATCTTCGAATGTAAACTTTATTTCCTGGATTTTTAGATTTAATTTCGTTCGGTGCCGAAGTAACAATAATAGAGGACACTCGACCTCTCGGTGTCGCGAGATTTCCCGCGGATTTTACTTTTTTCTTTAAGTGCCACTGTGGGTACTTTGTGCTTGTGTTGTAAGTATAAACATGCGGTTCAGTCTGTGTGAATTTTTAGTTGGAATATGCTGAAAAACGTAAATAAGTTTTAGTAAAATCACTTCTAAGCCCGCCTCGGCCGGAGCGCCGCTCCTCGAGCTTTCGCTTAGATTAAAATACCACTCGTTCTTTTTGTTAGATCTGTGGAGCGAACGAGGAGCTGTTCTCAGATAATGATGTTTGGGGCTCCATGAAATAAAGATGAATACCGAGATTAGGGTCAAGATGGCACGAGACTACTAACTAAGGTTATCTCGGCGGAGACGACGGTCAAACGCGAAAGACCGCAAAGCATTGATTAAAATAAGGCGAACTAAAAAGGTTCCAAATTGTAAACAAAAAGGGAATGCTGAAGGCAGGTCCGTAGAGACAGCTTCAACGGAAGATACGTGTCAAAGAGAGGTGTCAAAGATTAAAGGCGCAGGTTATTATTGTGGAGAGTTTAGGAGGTTATGACGATGTCAGTAAATGATGTGTAAGTTTATATCTTAATTTTGGTGGTCAGTGAGAGAGAATAAAAATAATTTTATCATATATTTAACCCAAAAAAATTATTCTCAGAATGTTTCTTGCTGGAATTTTACTGATTTTGCCCTTTATACGATAAAAAAAACTAAATTTTTTTTTCGTAAACTAATATCATAAACAAACAATTTATATTTGTATTTGTATATCTAGAATTTTAATTATTTTTTTGGTAATTTTCATCATTTTGACATTATTATTATTTTTTTACAGTTATCCCTAAAATAGGTATATAAGTACTTATCTCAAAACTAAACTTAGTCGAATATCATAAATCATCTTATAGGTTAAACCTCGTACTAAAAAGATTTAACCAAGTCATCACTTATGCCAAAGCGCGAGCTGGCGCTGACGACAGACTGGCTGAAAAACAGAGCCTTACCGGTTACTTTGTGACAAACGGAAGACTTTGATGACGCCCGGGGTTCCTTCAGCCCGAGAGTATTTGTACGATTTTGAAAGTATTTTGATAATGAGGGCGCGAATTAAGGGACATTTTAATTAACAGATGTAACAATGACTCCCGAGTAATTACCTGCCCCGGGTGAGGGATGCTTAGGTTGAGAGCGACGATTTAACCCTCAAATTCTAAGCGTATTAGAAAGGGGGTTCAAAATTTCAATTGGACTTTTGAGTAGGTACAGAAATTATTGCATATTTAGACGGCATTGCTTTAATCTTACTTATATTTTAATTGAGTCGAGCCTCATTACACATCAGCGACAACTCTAATAAAAGTCAAGTTTTGGCAAACATCTTGGTGATTTCGAGTAGACTTTTTATCTCTCTCTTTCTGACACGCGAGAGCGCGGTGCACCCCGTCCCTGTCGGGGGTGGGAGCGAAGAGCGGCCGATTATGATAATTCTCCCCCGGGCTGAATATAAATTGGGCGCTTATTTACAATGAGTTATTTAATGCGAACGCTGCATGATCTTATTATGGAAATTTTATTAACGTTTATGGAGTGCGATGTAGTTATTCCAGCGCTTAATGGCCTTTTACATATCTAGTTAAGCTATGAATTATTAAATAATGAGGGGATCTCCGTGCGTGTAATGCGCCGGCTCCAATTTATCGGTTTCAGAAAAAGTTGTTCCAGTTTCCGCATGAAACTGGGACGGTGATCAATTTACTTGTTTACAGTTTGTTTACTGACGAGTACTTGCTTCATCTGTTCTTGATGATAAATGGGTACCGCTGCCCATGGACATCCGTAATAAACCCCAAAGGATTGATGCCCTATACGAGGTCGGCTACAGAGGTATTGATGACCCTGACGATTGAGTGGTACTTCCCTTATTACGCTCTTTAAAGCAGAATACAGCAGCGTTTAATATTTATAACGCTTATATTTTTAGTAGAAATAAATATGGCGGTTGTCCCTCTACAGTCAAACCACGATGGGTTCTACCAAACTGAATCTTTTTGTAACTTCTTTTGGGATTTTTTTATATGAGAAAGGTGCAAATGAAGTTGCAGGCCACGTGATGTTAAGCGGTCATTGAAGTCCATGGACACTCTCATGTAATCTCAAACAGGACTGAAGACCTATCCGGGGTTGGTACGTAGATGCGTTACTACTCTTGAAGACTGAAATGGTCGCCGTAAGTTTTTCCGGCAACCATATCTTTTCAACCGAAACAAGAATCACTTCACTGTGGATCATTAGGGGGTGGTGGTTGCAGGTCTATATTATCCAATATTAATAGTATAAAAGTTAAACTAGGTATCTAATAATAATGTTTTTCATTTTGAGGCTTTCTTTTTATCGAAAATTAAAAGATTTTTTTGAACACACAAGTGACCAAACGTATAATTTAGTCTCACTCCGCCAGCTTCAAAATTAAACTATTACATCGGTTACCACTCCACGCCACTGCTGTTCTAATTCCGTGCCACTAATACACGGCCCAGTTATACATAAACATCTCTCCTAAACACTTATTTTCGCAGCGTTGAAACGGGCCCCGAAAAATCCATACCTCACCCCGAGGCCACCCCACCCTCGCAACTTTTGGACTTTTTAACCCAAGATGGCTTAATTTTCTTCAGAGCGTTATTCTGTTTCTTAAAAACTCCATTAGGAGGGTCGCTGCGAGGGGTTTTGTTTCGGTTCGGACATGTGGATGATAAATACCGAACGATATTTCTTGTTATAGCTTAGTGGTTAAGATTGCGGTTTCTCACGATAGGTGTCCGGATTTCGAATTCCGCATGTTCCTTTAATTTTTCGAAGTTATGTGCGTATTAGAAATTAATTATCACTTGCTTTAATGGGGAAGGAAAACATCGCGAGGTAATCTACACGTTTGAGAGTTCTTTGTAAAGTTCTCGAAACTGTGTGAAGTCCACCAAACACTTGGTCTACGTTGTGGACTATGGCCTAACCCTTTTCATTGTGAGAGGAGACCCATGCCTAGCAGTGGTTTGACATGGTGGCAATACTTCTTACTGTCACAGAGTTTTTTTTTGTTAATAGTAATTAATGATCGCTTTCATTTTGAAGAAAAACGCAGTAATGAAATTGAAGAATTTTAGAGTTCCTCATATTGTTCTTAATGGTATATGAAGTTCGCGCATATTGCCAACGAGGTGATCCCGGAGAAGGCCGTGCTCAGTAATAAATTAGTTAAGTAGTAAATTAGTCAGTAGAATAGTTGGTTGGACAAACTATTTTTGGATCATAAGGAAGTGTACCTTTTACTAATTATACTTTACTATTAATTATAATATAATTTTACATACGCTCTAACATCGATGACTGATGTCGTATGTCGGATCGGACCAGGTATCGGCACTTTTCGTTTTGTTTATTTTGCAAGTAGACTATGCCGTTCTTATTTTACTTAGCCTTTGACATCCAATCCGACATCAGCATCAGATATCGGATGTCGGATCGGACACATATAAACAGTTTTTACTTCTGTCAGTTGGTAAACTGTAAGTATAAATATATAGTAAAGAGACTGTTCGAAGAAAATTTTGTGCAGAATCTACTTTAGTCAGTGGGACCCGTATGGTCCGCGCGAGGCAGGGGGACACATCCGCCTTGTTTCGAGAGCTTATGTTCCGAGAGCTTAATTACGAGCTTGAGTTGTGGCTGTTCGGCATTTTTGGGTTGTGAGTGTCGCTTTCGATGCGTGCCTGTCATTTTAATGTATTATTTGGATTTTATAAAATGTTATTTACATTTTTAATGTACTACAGCACTCTGGTTTATTACTAATAATATTTCTTAATTTCTCTCCTCAATTTGCGAAATTTCTAAATACCTATGATAACTATTAATTTTTTATTCTCATTTTATTAAAATAACCCAATGGTAGAGTTTACTGTACCATATATCAATTTAAATTTTGTGTTACAAAATATTTGTCTTAGAAAACTTCAGAAATCCATAAATAAATTGTAAATAACGCTTTCTGCGCTAGAAATGCTTGTATCGTGGGAACTATGGACACTCATAAACAGCCAGACTCAGAACGGATATAAATCCACCATTAAGATATCTGATTGACCGAGGAGCTCGTCATAATAAATAGTATTTCTCCAGCAGTTTAGTCTGGCACTACGACCATTGTATGTCGGTCATAGCAGACACAAGTAAATTTCGATGTTTAAAATTAAAGATGTGCGTATAGATGTAACCCAATTCAGTGCGAGCCTACCTTCATCGTAAAGCGATTTCCTCGAGCACAGAAATGGGTCGTGGATCGGCGACAGCGGCGGAAGGCCGCGGGCCGCGTCGCGCTCATTGTTAATTAACTTTGCGGCCCGCTGCTTGACAATCGCTGCACGAGCTGGTGTACCGGGCACGTTTAGGATTTTAAAATAATTTTGATACGAGAAATTGAAAGGAAATATATACAACCTTGGTCGTTTGAGTTAGAACGAAGCGTTAATTAGGGTCGTGCCCACACACACACACACACACATGTTCATATATGACTTGATTCGTATATATGTGGATTATTCGACACGTTAACATTTAAACGTGATAAAACAAGAATAAGAAATTAAACTATTTTATTTTCCTTACATACAATTCAAGTCATAAACGTGCATGTTTTTCACATAGTGGCAAATGGGCCTTACTGCCCATCGACACCTGTAACAACACCAAATAGAATTGAAGTCCGAATTTAGTTAAGATAAAAATGAGTTACTATCCCTGAGGAAATAAGCTGAAATGCCTATGATAAGCGTCTCTCCTTTATCACCCCCTTTAAAATGTGTCGATTTGGTTAATATAAATAAATTTAATTAATATTAAAATATCTAAATAAATTGTTTTTATTGTATTAGTAAAATGTTATTCAATTTACACAATTAAACATTTAGTCTTTTAAACAAAAATTACAAAACGGTAATTTATATCTTCGTCATAATCATTAAATCTGACTTAATGTATCTACACAACATACATTATTCCTTTTTGTGAAATGGTTCAATAATAAATATACCGATGTAGAGCCCGGTGTGCCGCAACCTGAGCGAAATCGTTTCATTCCGTCTCCGTATGAAGTCGCATTTTCTTATTAAGTGCGAAACTGAGGCAATCCACCGTTTAATGAGCTTCCCGCGAGATACAAAAGTGCTTGCCGGCGCTTCCACTAATAGATTAATTGCACGCAATAAGGCTGGTAATTGCGGCCATTGTGCTCCGGCGTGCCTCCGCGGATGCTCGGCGTTTTGCTTTCGTGAAGGATTCAAATTTTTGGAACCTCTCCAAAGATTTTTTTTTTTACATTTTTTTGCAATTGGATGCGGTATATGTACGTTTATAAATTTAGTCGTCGATCCGCGTAGCACCATTTTCAACGCCAGATTATGTAGATATATAGTAAAGTATACGTAGAGGATCATCAGTTTTTTCGAAGTTGAGTGTATTAAAGAATAATCATTGCTTACCTTCTGAAGTAACGGTGAAGGGAAACATCGTAAGGAAATCTATATGCATGAGTATTTCATATAATTTTCAAAAGTGAATCGAATCCACACATGCCAACTGATGATCTGTGAACTGAATCTTTCTCATTATTAGAAGAAACCCGTGTCCAGAAGTGGGCTTAAATTTTTATTTCCATACAAAGGTAGCCTATGATTGTTTATTTTATCCTGTAGTTTTGCACATTCCCTTCGTACCGGTGCTTCCGTTAATAAATTAACGCACGAAATGCACGAAATAAGGTGGTAATTCCGCGGGCATTGTATGCTCGGCGCGGCTCTCAATTGCTCTGCATTTTCGTTTCGTTAGTAGGATTAAAAAAAATTGGAACTTCTCCAAAGAATTTTTTTCGACGCTACTGCTCCAAAGAATATATTTTTTTACATGTTTACCTTCCTTCATAAATTAAAGTAAGATATGGTATTTCTTTTTATATGTTACGTACCTGCTTAAAATTATATATCGTAAAAATATATAACGTGATCTGCTCTTATGGTCCATGACATGCACCAAACATACTGTAGGTCTAGAATTAAAATCTAAATTAATCAAATAAATAGTATCTAATTTGAAAGTATTTTAAACGGTAAAAACTATAATATGTTAAAGCTTGTAAGTTGTTTAAATAATTGTTGTACTTTGCAGTTGTTTTAAAGTCGGTTGTGTTTCGGTAATGTACTTAAGATATCCATGTTATGGTCACGCAATAATAAGGGTATGTAGGTACGTGGTAAAACATGGTCGCTGGCGTTTCCACGATTACGTACTACCGGTTAAAGGTAAAAACGCAACCGAAATATTATTTAACTAAACATACACTTATGTGCGTAATATACATCTTTTGAGAAGTCAAATTACAAAAAAACTAAATGTCAAATTACAAAAAATATTAGGAGTCTATTTCTTTATTTCATCTAAGGTTCTATGTAATTAGAATTATAAGTGCGGTACCATTTGCATATGATGGCATATATATAGGTAAGTATTCCATTGCACTTGAAATAATTAAAAAAAAAACTATTTTTAAATAGATATACACCTGTTACTTGTATATATACTTATTCAAAAAGCCTGAAGAGAAAAAATATATTTAGGATTATGTCAAATATATTCGAACGTCACTCTGTATAAGGGAGGACTTGCAAAGAGAGTGACGTCAGCAAGGGTGGCTGGTTGTTCGACTGCATCGCACCATAGGGCGGTCAAGGGCGGATCTATTTCCTAATAGTATTCACCTTTTGATTAAAAAAGTTTTAAAAAAAGATTTTTTACGGCATCATATACACGAAACGGGACAAAAAACGTAAGATTTTTTTTTAATATTAAGCAAATGAAACATGGATGAATGGAAACGAAAAAAAATTTATTAAAAATAATACATTATAACCGATTTCTAATCATTACAACCGATGCATGCCTGGAGCATATTCCGCCACGTGCTCGATCCCTGTTATAGGAATTCACTTTGTTTGCTTCAAATATTTCGTCCATCCCGTATTCTGTATCATCATCAGGCTCTCAGGCATCATCAGGGCTCTTCGCAGAATGAGAAAGGTTACGAAATGGTTCACCACGCTGGCCAAGTACACATTGGTAGATATCACACTCTTCGAGAACTTCACAGACAACTTTTGGTTGTTCCCTCAGGATGTTTTCCTGCATCGTTGAGGCATGTGATAATTAATTGCATGCATAATAATATATAATATGCCTTTAAGTTTGAAAAGTCGGAGATGCGTACGGGATTCGTACCCCGGACCCCCATATGAACAGCTGGTATCTTAACACTTCTTCATTCTGTATAACTGGTAATAACTGGTTTTACATGCATTCACGATGAAAAATGTATTACGCAACGCTATAGTAAACATTTAATATTGTGTATGATTTTTGTCATCTACATATTACATCGAAATGCCGACACACAGACTGCGTGTCTTACATTATATATTATCGGCAAATAAATTTGTAGAAAAACATTTTCATAAAGCGCCTCGGGTGAAACTTAAATTCAAGACCTTTAAAGTTATGTCATATCATATGCAGTCGCATCATTTGAATTTTGGGTTCGAACCACGTGCCGGGAACATATTTCCCGTGGCGTGACTAAACAAAATCGGACGAAACAATCGCCTCCCCCGGATCCGCTCGCGGCTCCGTCACCTTGGAGCGGATAACTGTACACACATGTACGTACAACCTCCCATCTGAGTTCAACCTCGCACAGACAAGTCCACATGCGATTGTCACCGCTCGCATTTTTTAATAAGAGCGATATTAGCTTGGGCTTAACGCTCAGACATGTAGAAATGATAGAGATGGGGTAAACGAATCCACAACGCAGGAAACAGGGTAGGTCGCGCTAAACAGGTTTCGCACTTCCATACGTTCAAAATATCTTGAGCCCTCGTTGTCACTACGATTACCCCGCTCTGTTGTGTTATATTTGAAGTCGGGGGGAGTGCGGAAGGGCCGAGCATGGTGGTTGGTTCGGAACAGGCCTCGTGTGCCCTAGTGCTCACTTCACACGTACTACAAAGCGCCCTAACTGCCTGCTATTAACATTACTCGACCCCCCCTCTCGGGTTAGTGATGTAACCCGATGTAAACGTATTTATTTAATTACATCCCGTTTTCGTACGTGTAGTGACATGTACACACTCTGATACACTTCAGTGGGGTGATGGACGATTTCTATGACAAGCGGTACACGCGAATATTTTACTTTGCGTTAGTTTAAGTGTAAGATCTTTTTTAATTTTACGGTCCTTTTGACAGAGTATCTACTTCACAAGCAGGGAACGCTTTATATTTGTTTTAAGAGTTTATACAGTAGTGATCCCAATAATAACATTATTCACTGGAACATTTTAAGTGGAATACATGTTTAACGGATTTATTTTATTTACATGTATTTTTTTGAATGAATTTTATTAATCATACGTTTTTTATATTTGTACTGTACTGTATTTGTTTTGTTTGTACTGCACATTCAATGTCCTTGTTTTAATTCCCTCTATGAATTAAACCAATCAAAGCAGTATTGGCCGATCGCATCACTAGTGCGCGGCTTCTTTCTTTGATTCGTTCAAATTAAATTAAACCTAAAAATTTTGCAATAAGTTTTAAAATACCTTGTTTTCAACCGTTATTATTTTTAAAAACTCCGTCAAAGTGAACTTAACTTAAAATTACATATGAATACGGTAGGATTTTAGTTGGGGCGTAATTCTGATTTCGGACGATGATTTCGGTGGCAGAAGTGTGAAATCTGGTGCCGACTCTCAAAAGTTCATAAGTGTCCTGCATAAAACTTTTCGAATAAAATCATGACGCGGAAATAACCAATTACAACTAATTTACGTACAGTCAAAATAAAATCACTTTTTGAGAAAAAAATGGCGCGAAATTTTGGAAACCTCTCTAGATGGATTTCGGTTGGTGGAAAGTTTATGACGTAACTGACTGCTAATATAAAATTACCTCGTTAGCCAATTCCCAGACTTGTGAGACGCGCCAAAATCAGAGCTTTTAGCATGCAGAGAGCCACGTACGAGGCGCGCTCAAACAAAGCTTGAGAGGTTTTCCATCACAAAGAGCGCACAGAAAACTAGTTGCCTACTAAATTCCGTCGTACCTCTAAAAGTTTTCACACAAAAATAGCTTCTACCACACCGTCGTAGACACGAGAATGGTTTGAAGCCACATAACCCAATACACCTTTTAATCCAACGAAAAACTTTCAAATGAATTGATAATTGAAATAAGTATAGATCGGGCGTAGCACAAAGGCCCAAGGAGGCGTATTCTGCAACAAAATGCTATTTAACCCTTGCGTGGCAGCTTATTGTCGCAACTATTTGATTATTCATTCGCCTCACAATATTTTGACAACGGTCACACCTCTACGTCTATTATTACCGCGCAGGGGTTTTGAGAAAGTGTGACACTTCCTCTGCCACAATGCGCTGTCTGCTCCATTGACGCCCGAATCGCGCGCCCGATTGTGACCCGCTACTGCTTTGTCAGGGAAGTTTTGTGCCGATGAAAGGAATTAATCATCTGATTTTATTTAAATAGAAGCTCAAGGAGAACACCTTTTTATCTTTTTTCACCTATTGATCTATTAAGCGATCATCGTTTCCAATTGATACGCACAGCAGCGCGGTGTTTATTGTTAAAGCAATAAAGCTGTGTATCAGTGGAATAATTTTTTTTACCTTTGTTTTTTCTACTTCTATTGATATCATTAACTTAATATGTCTAACATACTAGTTTAATAAAGAGAGTAATTCGGTTTCCAACAAAATTTATTGATATACATAATATTATCACTGCACATTTCTCAAAAGTTCCAAACTTAGTAGCCTATAAAAACAATCAGTTACTCGGTCGAGTGGCGCTTCGTTGTGTTTTGACAGGTTTTTGCAAGGTCGCTTCCGCGAAACGTAGTATCTCTGGGTTATCGGGTTTAGATAAGTGAGAATACCGAAAACAAAAAAATGCTCAAATTTACTTTCCTGTTAAGTTTCCATCTCTGGGCACAGGTTTTTCCTTGAAGTGAGCCTAATACAGCTCCAAATTATTTGTAGAGTAAGTATGTTGAAGAATTATTAAGTTAAGTAGAGCGAATTTTTACTTATTTATCTTACTATTTAAAGAAGTATAACATAATAGGCACGTTATAATTAATATTTCTTTTTGTTTTTGTTTACTAAAGTAGAAGAAAGAAGTTAGAGATCAATTAACATTTGCTTTTAAGGTAAGGAAAACATCGTCAGGACACCTACACATCCGAAATTTTTTTGTAAAGTCTTCGAATGTGCGTGAAGTCCACACATCGCCAGCGTGGTGGATTATGGTTTAACTATTCTCATTCTGAGTGGAGTCCTGTGTCCTGCAATGGGAGATTAATCGATTGATGATGATGGTATTAATGGATTGAAATAAGATTCCAGAAAGCGTATTTTATGAATATTTGTATTTATTAAAACTATTTATCTGCAAATAATATTTAAAAGAGATAAAGAAATAAACGATTCGGAGAGTACAAGTGGCGTGGCCGCTCAAACGGGCATCCACAATTTATTGGTCTTGCGAAATCCGCAATAAAATTTCAATTACCTCCGACCGCCGAGTTGCTTGCATCTCGAATTATAAGAGGCCTTTGTTGGCGGATTAGCTGGGAGCTGGGGGTCGCGGTAATTGAAATAGCGGCCGGTATTAGAAAGCATTACCACCGCCAGCTCGGATTGACACCTTTTCCCTCCCTCTAGCGCTCACCCCGCGCGTTCCGAGGGGTAAAGCTGAAAGATGTCGAGTGCCCGGTTACGCTGGTTCGCACGCTACGCTAGCACACAAGGCGCATTCTTGTCGGATTACAAGTTTAGTGTGACAGATCTCGCTTCAATTAACCAACCCCGCAGTGCGATTGGATATTAATTTATTGCTTTCATATGTTTCGTGCTTTGCAGAGAACATTCTACGACTAGATCGTTAAGGAGGTTTATTGTTTTCGAGTTTTAATATGATTGAGTTTAGTGTTTCATAGCTTTAGATTAAGACTGCAGTACGAATATAAGTCGTCAATAAATCAAAAAACGATTTGAAGTTCCAACAATCTGGTCATTAACTTTTAAAAAAAATAATAAATTAAAAAGAACTAATCTCTGTTTAACTTTTCTCCTGCCGTTTTGTAAATTACGCACACAACATTTGATTTTGGATTGTTTTTTAGTTTTCAATTTATATATGGATCGCAATAGGTTTTAAACATATCACTTGTCAATTATATTAAACAATGTTTCCACTAAACATAGATTTAATT
This sequence comes from Phareas burnsi, assembly GCA_018249415.1. NCBI lineage: Eukaryota > Metazoa > Arthropoda > Insecta > Lepidoptera > Hesperiidae > Phareas > Phareas burnsi. The sequence continues at coordinate 5,156 of DWKL01000290.1, read as the reverse complement.
CTAAATCTATCTATATCTATATATTATTTTTTTAATTCGGTTTTTTCCGCAAGAGTGCGCTGCGAGCTGTCTTGAAGACGTGTCTTGTGACGATGCTTTGGCGCAAAGAGTTTAATTGTTGTACCTTTAAAAGTGGTGATCGAAAATTTTTCAGGATGAGATTCGTAAAGGCACTGTCATGTGACCGGTTGAACAAAGCGGTAACTAAATTCGTTTATTATTATCTAAAATCTTTTAGTAATTCTCCCTTGACAGGTTTTTGATATTTAAACATGAAACATGGAACAAATTTTTAATAAATACTCTTTATTAATAAAACTGGCGTGACTGTCTAATTTGGCCGGAGTTATTTTGAGTACAATTTAAAACATTTTGCTCAAAATATTAATTGTTATCTGAACAGTTTAGAGGGCTTGAATTGTTTGGCTGGAATAAGGACCCAGGAGAAACAATACTTCAAGCGATTATAGTCCGTAGGCACCATCTCCGCACCTATTTCCGTCTTATAACAGCGGTCTGAAACACTGCTGTGAGCTCGTTTGAAGGGGTTAGTAAGGAAGGCATTCCAACGTAATCCTCAGGTGCAGCGACAATCTGTGACCAATCTCAGGTAGGGCGCCAATTTTATCCTGGATCCTCTCTACATGCACCGGGAGACTGCCGAGGGGGTTTCTAGTGGGTTAAAATCACAACTCAATTTATTCCCCAAAAGTTCGAGTATCTTTGGAAGATTTCCCCTCGTAACAAGAACAAAAAAATTGCTTCAATTCTGTTTGTGGTAGATTACCGATGCCCAGCAGTGGCCACATTCATGGACTGCATGCTCGTTTGCTACTTCTATGCTATAAAAACTGCTCTCCGTAACGGTTGGTCACCTCAATGTTGAAATATTAGAATAGGTGGAAAAAATGATTGCTGCTTTTTACTCTCGAGTTGGTTAAGTACATCTTGGCAAAGTTCCTCACATAGCAAACAAGACAGACATTTTTATGTTTTGCAGAGTGGCGCTACAAGCTACCTTGCATAGTCATTACCTTCACCTGGTATCTACGTAAAGTAAAGTAAAGTAGGCAAATATATTCAGATGTGAGTTCTCAGTGGCTCCTCAGGAAAAACTACGTTTGTAACTGACCTGGGATGATCCTTATCCTATTAAGGTTGCAGCGACTAAAATCAGAGTATCCAACAACAAAGAAATTAGAACACGACGCAGGCGGTAATGCCTTTCAACCGATACCAATACCGTTCTCATAATGAGATAATCAATTTAGAATTTAATTACCACAAGTACCTGGGTGCTATAACAATGAAAACAAGTTTATTATTCTTATACATACAATTATATAAAATTAAATTTCTGTGTGATTTCAAAATAACTCTCATAGTTAGTTGCGCAACAAAGTATAAAATATTTTTAAATGTTTATCTGTTTATTGGAATTGGCTGTATTTTGGCAGTATGTACGTTTATGTAAAGAACTACAAAAACATACGTGACGACCCGTGTGGCATAGCAATTACCATACCGATCTGACACGCAAAAGGTTCCGGGATTGATTCCCGGCCAATTAGAAATGCAAATGACAAATTTAAATTTGTGTTCTAAATATGGGTCCTAGTGTACTTCACTTTGTATGTATCCATGACACCCATGACAGAGTGTTCTACAATGAGGCTATGACCGTCGAAAGCGTTTATTTATTTACATACGTGTATATACGTGTGAATGAATCGGTTTATGTACTTATAGATTTGAATTGGTTGGACGACCGTATCGTACTATAATGCTACTCATTCTAAAAACAAACAAACACGGTTGTCTCAAAAACGGTCGCTACAATTCACGCCCACTATAGTCGCTACTGCAGACAAACAAGACAGCCAGTACATAGCCGACGACACTCGTACGTTTAAACGCTCGGTATAAACAGTGCGTGCAATAACAAGAGCGAGTGTCGCGGACGTGTCGTGAATTTAAATGTGACGTTTGACGGTTGGTGCCAAGATGGCCGCCGTGTGCGCGCGAACCGGCGCGCGATTAGCGAGCTCGATAGCCTTGTTAACGTGACAACGCGTTTTCATAATAAGGGGGCGGTGGGACGCTGAATTGGAGATTTGATTTGCTTCACGGTTTTCGAATTTGATCGTACTTTGAAATTGGTCAGCGGACGTCGGTAGGTCGATGCTGCAGGGCTCTTCTGAATATAAATAGATATTGACTTTCCGTATTGTTATTGTAGATAGTTGTAATAGATTTGAAGGTGAACCCTCCATGGTTCACCTCCAGAGGCATCACTACCTCACTTATTTCTCCTCTATAATAGCGGTATAAACCTCGTTATATTCTGTTTTGACGGGTGTGGTAAGGAAAAGATATTCGAGATGTTCTACTTAATCAATGCATCCGTAGCCGACCTTAGACCAATCCTACTTGGTGTTATTTACAAAGGTTCATGGACAGCACTGACCACTTACCATCAAGTAGACTGCTATAATCAAAGTAGCAAACGGACATTACATAACACACACATCACATCATGATATAGGCCGATATAGACAAATTTCAAAATTCTCAAATTACAGAAGTTCTCGGCGCCCAGCGGCCCGAGATGTGTTGCTATTCTTGAGGACTAAGTTGAAACACCCTCGCTAGCATAGTTGCTTAATATATTGTTCTTGTTATTATTGTAGAAATGCTTGGTAGCTACCTACTGCAACGACCAAACATTGCGAGGATTCTGTCTCTTCAAAATATATCTTTTGTGGCGGTAATATCCTGAAATTTGAAATCGTATTTAAACGATTAATGGATATTTCGTAAATCAATTTCATAATCTTCTAATTATTAATATATTGATCTGTCAGGCATAACATGGTCTATCAGGCGAAAGCGGAAGTTAGACTGACTGTTACTGTCAAACCATCTTACTAACATTTTGTTATCCTTTGTCATCTTAAAAAGGAGTATTATAAAAACTGAGCTGAGAACTAAAGCTGAAAATATGGGCATGATTTTCTATTTACAGACTGATTAGTTATGTTTTAATGTTGTGTTTATGTGTGTAGATAAAAGATGTAGATGATATGTCAACCATTGCTCAAATACTTCACATAAAGACAGCGATGATTCAAATTGAAAATTAATGATTAATAAATAACGCAAGGGGCGGAGTGACAGATATCTATTCATCGTGATTCATTACTTCATCAGTGACCCAGGCCTCGTTAAGACAGCGCCCCACTTGAGGGTGCGAGGACATACGGGCAGATATTTTGTACGGAACCGTGGCGACTGTTAATTCAATAAGTTATTCGTAGAGCAAAATTAACAATTGTTAATTTAACTATATGGTATGAAAAAAATTGGATGTTTATAGTTTATTAAGCGAAGCAAGATTTACTCATTGTTTTTAAATATGTTTTATGTTAAATGACAACATTCTAAAACATCTTGCCGTAGTAAATTGCACATTAAGATGAGCACGTTAAATTATGATCACTACATATAACATTTCTACTTTGGTTTAATAATATAGTCATAAAAATATTTGTCGGTTTAAAACAGAACATCTCTTCGTATGTCTCCACTATTATGAACGGTACGATAACGTTTCTATTAATTACATAAGAATCCATTGGCGAGTGGAATTCGATACGAATTGACAATATTGGTCCTCTTTAGGCTCGAAATTAAGACACTTGTATCAACCGAACTGTACCGCCCACTGCCATCAGTGTCGTGTCCCCTAATTGATGTATTATTTTCTATGAATTGTGCTACAACCATTGTAATAAAACACTGCCTAATAATAGCAGTGTCAAAGACTACGTTAGACGCACCCTTCACCAATACGTTGTAAAGAAGAGACTTCCACGAAGCATTCCGACTTAGTCCTCAGAGGAAGCAACGCATCTGTAGCCGAGCTCAGAGAGCACTTCGATCATATTTGAAGTTTAATACAGATATCCATGGGTGGCAATGACCACTTGCCTTCGGGGCCAATGTATGCACATTTGCTACTTTTATGCTGCAATAAATGGGGTTTTAATTCCTTCGGTGTTAGGTAGATTCTGCTTTCTTCGGATATTTGAAACAACATGGAATGCTACATTTAAATTGATTTATGTCTTACTAACTCCCACTTTTTCGATGCTGGACACTGGTCTCCGGAATAAGGGGGAATATAGTTTACCTCGCTGGCCAATTGCAGATTAAGTAGACTTCACACACTTGAGAACTTTATGTAGAACTCTCAGGCTTGCCGGTTTCCTCATCCTTCAGCGTTAAAACAAGTGATAATTAGTGATAGTTAATATGCACATAACTTCGTGCGGGACTCAAATCTCGGAGCGCAGGTGTGAGGGGCCGGATTCTTACAACTAGGCTATAACGCGATATACAGTTTTACCACCTCCAAAATAAATAAATGAAATATTGAAATTAATGTTTTGTCGCATGTATCTAACTGTGTGTATAAAACTTAGACCAGCGTAGCATACTGCAGCCTAGCCTCCACTTAACCGATTTTTTCTCACCTCTCTTCTAAGCGCCAATTGTGGACAAAAAACCCAACAATAGGGCATCGGGTTCCGGCTAAACAAAGCGGATTACGAAGGAGCACCACTTTGTGCCGTCGTGACATTGGCCCACTCGATACGTCAAGTTCACTTCGTCAATGGTGCCGAGATTATCTATTCAGTACTCTACTATTCGGTTTTTCGCAATTTGTTATAAAGCGACGAGAAAAAAAAGGCAAAATGCAATCGCTTCCAACCCTACTGGTTCATATCAACTACACGTTTATTTGATTTAATTTAATGATTGGAGAATACTTTGAAATTCGTCTATTTCTGGCTTTTCTTATATTATAGTGAACCACTGATGTGTTCTCGTCTGAAGGGTGTGGTAAGACAGAAAACTTTTTCAAAACGTTCCATCTTAGTCCTCAAAAATAGTTAGTGTGCTGGACTCCAGGTAGGAGTTCTATTCTATATGGACATTATTATACATATCTATGGAAGGCAGTGACCATTTAACATTAGGTGGGCTACATGTTCTTTTACTAGGTTCATTATATAAAAAAACATACCGCAAGAGTGTTGTTATCTTTTGTAATAAATGTATCATAATTAGATAATTATAGATTATAAGTTTAC